>JAPEVG010000176.1:0-70582 GCA_029747595.1 Trametes cubensis
AACGACTGGGCACACAGCTCCTACCTCAACCGCGGCTTCGCCCACATCACACTCGACGGCGCGTTCGAGTACCAGGCGGACTGCTGGGACAGTCTGCACGAGGTGATCACGCAGTGCTACAGCTACAAGGATGGCGGAGAGTCGACGAACTACTACGCCAACGGACAGACTGCTCACCTCAATGTCCGCTTCTGTAACTGCGAGTGAGCAAGGGGGTGGGATCGTCGGGCGGAAGACGTACCGGAGGGAACGGTGGTGGAAGAACGACAAGATTGCCGTACTTGTGGCGTTGATGCCTGCTCGAGCTTGAGGTCATGGTTGTACTACCGATGAATGCACTTCGTCTGAGCAATCCATATTGCATACTCTAGACGATGGTTTGTTGAGTGGTTGGATCGAAATTCTGGGTACGAAGCATGTATTCAAGACGCAAGACTGTCGTAGCGGCGGGAGCTAGGATCGTTCAAGTTGACGCCGGTAATTCGGATGCCACGCGTCGGTGGCCTTTCGGAGCGCCCGAGTGTCGATCCGGCCGCCTTATCCGCCTCCTTCCGTCGAGTCTACCATCATGTTAAGACGAAGTCGCTGCCCTGCAATACTCATTGCCAGAAACACCAAATACCTCAGTGTCTAATTCGCCATGCCGGTTACTCCTGGGACGACATCAGACAATTCAAACAGACGCCTAGTGCACACGTCGTTCATACACATCAGGCATGAAAGTGCGCAGGGCAGTAAAGGTCGTATACGGTGCAGTCACGCATAGAAATGAAGGATTGTGTGTTCATAAGCAAGCCAGAAACTGTCAGACAGCTAGAACTTGCGTATCACACACGAGACCCTATGTTCATAGGTAACAACTCCCTCTATTCCGCTTCCATCGCCCCGGAGATACGACACCCAGTCCACTGGAGGGATACCCGATACCCATCTACTCGCAGTTGCAGAAGCCGACGTCGAGGCGGGCAGAGTCGCCGTTGAAATCGAAGTTGTATACTCCGCCGTCCTTCGACCCGTAGCACTGGTCGATGATCTGCTCGAAGCCGTCCCAGCACTCCTGTTGAGTAGCGAACTCGCCGTCGAGAGTGACGTGAGCCCAGCCCCAGCTGAGAGAGGAACTGTGGCTCCAGTCGTCGGACCCGCAGAACTGCTGGCGAGCGGCGAAAACGCTGGACTTGGACT
The DNA here is from genome assembly GCA_029747595.1 of Trametes cubensis. Classification (NCBI taxonomy): domain Eukaryota; kingdom Fungi; phylum Basidiomycota; class Agaricomycetes; order Polyporales; family Polyporaceae; genus Trametes; species Trametes cubensis. The sequence goes on from JAPEVG010000176.1 coordinate 1,183, forward strand.
CGCAGTTGGGGCAGCCGGACTGGCTGTAGCAGGAGGCGGCGAGGGCGGAGGGCGCGAAGGTCGCGACGACAGCGGCGACGGAGGCAAAGGTGGCGAGTTTGAACTGCATGGCTATGACTGTAGGGGTGGTCAGCGTCGAAGACGATGGTGAGCATAAGAAGAGCGACGTACAAATGAGGAGACGGGTTGTTCAGAAGGAGCTGTGAAGCTAGGTTACTGATTGCTCGGGGTGGGTAGACTGGATGTCTGTGGAGGGAGTACTTTCTCCGGCTCCTTAAGAGGATCGCAACCGCTACAATAGTAGACTCAGATGTGCTGCTTCATGCGGAGAATGCGTTAATGAGCACCACCAAGCGAGACCTCAGGCCTTAGCACCCAGTATTGCCTCTAAACATCCAAAGTTTTGGAATGCGCGAATGCGCGGTCGGCATGCCCTCGACGGCTGAGTCGCGTCAGATGCATCAACGCAATCCCGGGGAGCCTTACAGCACCGCTCCAATACAAATAGGAACTGTACTGGCGGTCGTGTTGATCCGCCCCTCGTTGCCCATACCTTGCTGTTTCCCTTGATGTTAGCGATCATGACCCTCAGTATACCTTGTTTGAAGAATGCTCACATGCTATGAAGTTCCCAACCAATTTCACCTCAATGCCGAGGGCAGGGCGCGGGCGCATCAACGTGAAGTGGTGTGGGGTTGAGCATCCCGCTGCGATCGCACATCTACACGGCATTTCTAGCGCTAGATTGTTCTCCGGCCTTCACGGACTGAAAGAGGTGTTTTTTTTTCTCGCACGGGGCGTGCGAGACGGTCTTGGATCATATACATCCTATGAACACCCGGAAACGGGGCTTCTCGGCCTGGCGCCCGCATTGCGAGCGATGCAGGCACCACAGACCGGTTGCATTACAAGGTCGAGCAGCTTTCCTAGCTGGTGAACCATAACTCGCAAAAATCTTAAACATAGTGATCTAGCGTACCCATGGCTAGATGGTTGCCGGATTTTCTCTCCGTAGAACGTCAACGTCCGCTGGAGCTGCACTGTTCCAGGCACAAGCAGACGTAAGCATCTGAACGATGGTTGAGCACAAAGGAACGTAGCGTGGTCCAGGACATGAATCGAACGGCATCAGCACATCCCGAAGACTACGCCGCGTGTAAAATCCAACATCTACCGGCGTAGCAGCGCCATAGTGCGTCCTCCGCGTGTTTCGAAGTCTCGAGGCGGTGAATGCAACCCCAGGACGATGCACTGTCGCGTCAAAACTCGCTAATTATCACGAGGGTTTGGTGCGAGAAGGCGACGGCTCCATAGTACCGGTTTATCGACACCCAGATGATATGTGCAGGTACGGGTTCTGACCGATGCCCGACTTACTAAGGGTGTACCAAACGCCCGTGTAGCCCGAGAAGACGTACATACAGCCTGAGCTTGTGTTCGCAAGTACTTGACTTCGCATATGGACAGTTAGGTACAGTGGAGGGGCTAGCACGGTCGGGGCACGAGTAGAATGCATGGCACGGGTTACCCCAGTCTGAGTGACTTACTCGTTGTGTTCCTAGCTGGAGGTCTCGCGCCTGTACTGTATCTCGGCCACATGCTCTTGCTTTTCAGAGTGCCCTTCGGCGGGTGGCTTCTGGCAATTCGTGCCTTTCAGGATACATCGCCGTTTCCGGAATCCGCAACGCAAGCCCCGAGGTGGTTTTACTGACGGTCAGCGATCCCGATGGAGAGTTATGAGCAGTGAGAATGCCTAAGTTTTCCGAGTAACAGCTTTCGTCAGAGCCGATCTAGTAGCTAGTAGAAGACTCATTTCTGTGCCAGAGTATAGTGTGGCAGGTGCAGCAAATTCGACCGAAATCGCTGCAGCGCAGCATCATCATGTGGCTGTGACTCGGGTTGATTGTCCCAATAAGGCAAGTCTCTATGTTTGGACAACGCGTTCATGACAACGACCGGGAAGTCACCTACAACTCCAAAATGCCATTGTACAAGACATTTAAGGCAGATATACCACGTGGCACTCCACGTCTACATAACCTCGAGGGAGTTACGTACTATAGAAACCTAACACTTTCCAAAGAGATCGAATAGACATAGACCATGGAAATTCGACGGGAGAATTCGGTCATTTGCCGTGCTAGAGGGAGTGCTAGTAGTTTTTGTACGGTATCAAGCAGCGCCGTTCCACCATCTCAACATTTTGTACTGCTACCTGAGCCCTACTTCTCGCCTACTCGCAGTTACAGAATCCAACATCGAGGCGCGCGGACTTGCCATTGAAGTCAAAGTTGTAGATTCCTCCGTCCTTCGAGCCGTAGCACTGGTCAATGATTTGCTCGAATCCATCCCAGCACTCCTGTTGCGTAGCGAACTCGCCGTCGAGGGTGACGTGAGCCCAACCCCAGCTAATCGAGTTGCTATGGTTCCAGTCGTCGGAGCCGCAGAATTGCTGACGAGCAGCGAAGACGCTGGACTTGGACTCGCAGTTGGGGCAACCGGATTGGCTGTAGCAGGAGGCAGCGAGGGCGGAGGGCGCGAAGTTCGCGACGACGGCAGCGATGGTGGCGAAGGTGGCAAGTTTGAACTGCATAATGACTATGGCAGAACGCGTTTGTCAGAGTCGTGGACAAAGGTAGGTAGCATGACGGGACGGGAAAACGTACCAAAGAAAGGCTTTTGAAGAGCGCGAAGGATTTGAACTCGGGATGGAATGTGTAGACTGGGGTGTCTGTCGAGAAGGGCCTTTCTCGCTCATCTTATAAGTGATTCTGATTCTCCCGAGCCATGACCAAGCGATTGAGAACTTTACCTGGCACAGCCCGAAGCCTATCGAGCTCCACAATCCAGACCTGAGCACTTGTTCATCCCCCGCTCATCCGCATGTGCGTATGCGGCTCGCGCGCCATCAGTTGCTGCACTCGGTTTAAGACACCAGCCTCGGCATCCCGCAGAGAGCTATGAGACTGGTTCAAGACAAGTCCAAACTGCACTGGCTCTCGTGGTAATCAAGCATGCGACTTCACCATATCTCTCTCACTCCCTTGAGATGAATCGCTGTCAGCCGTCAGTGCACCCTGTCAGAGAATTGCTCACATATCCGAACAAGCGAAGGCCTTCCGCGCGCATCTCGTTGCAGTCGTCTGAGGATAGTATTCTCAGCCAATTTTCCGGAGCGTAAGATCCGTCCTCTCCTGCGCGCTCGGATGCGGATATGAAAACTCAGTATGACCGCCGGGCAGCACGGCTTCTCGGGCTGCGGAATTGCAAATGGTTCAAGAAAATAAGCGAGCTGCACTACAGCTCCCCAGTCTCCTTAACGGAGATAGTTGTAGTCATCGTGCATGAGTGCCGCCGGCCATTGCGCCCAGAGAGCACGCCTAGAAAGTAGTTGGAAGTACAATGGCTTCCGGCGGGCCGCCCCCCAGTGGATGTCGTTCAAGTTACTGTATGGTCACTAGAAACGCATGCTTCAGTGACGTCAAGCTCCCATCCACGAGCACAGGTGAAGATGCGTACCCAACACTATCCCTCGGACAGACTCCGAGAGGAGCATTCCTGCATTTAGGACTCGAGAGCCGCGGCATCGTAACATCCCGCAGGCTACGTAGGCTATACATCACTGCAATATCCAAACAGGTCAGCCGATGTACGTCCTACAAGGGCCTGGTGATCTTGCAAGACGAAAGGACTCCTTGAGACGCACGGATTGTCGTAATGATGCTCTGAACCTTGTAGCGGGAGTCCGGGGTGGGCGGACGATGGCTCCACAGCACTGGCTCGCCGGTACCCCAAAGATGCAGGTATGGGCGCTGGGCGCTCGATGATGGCAGTGCCGCTCGAACTTAGTATCCACCGTGCGCCCGTGCAGCCCGAAAAGACACGCATACAGCTGTCATGCGCAAGGGCTGAGGTTAATATGACAGATGAGAAGCTACGTGAAACATGGAAGACGTACAATTCGTGTGATGCAGCCAGCCGAACCCTCCTCACTTTCAGCCTTCTATCGGTGGAGCGGAACGCCAGAGCTCGGAGAGGGAAGGGATCCACTCGTTAGTCTGATCAGGGCGTTCGATGCGTCGCTGAGGGCACTACACTGAGATCCACCGCATTCCGAATTCTACTGAACGGTCATCGCATCGCAGGAGCTAGTCAGTTCTATTGCCGGCCGGGAGCAATCAGGAGGACAAATACGATGAACGAAACGCGCGCGTTCGAAAGGTCCGGTCGTCTCTCCACAAGCCACGACGCAGATCACGGCGGAGAAGCGTTGGAGGGGAAAATGTCTGAACACGGCGATGTGAGTAGTGACATCAAGTGATTGCATGTTCTCCGGCGCGTGGTCAGATTCACGTTGACATTGTCTTGGATTTCGTCTACAATGTACATTGAACCCCACGTCCATCGGATGTACATGCTCAATATGGTAGAGAAACGGGATTTACCTTCACCGGCTTTTCGGTGCAGCTGTGTGAATCCAATGAACCTCTAATCATCCCGCTAGTATGAGGCTCAGTATCCCCGGGTCCGAGGGACGGCAAGAGCGATGGAACCACCCTGGAAAGAATTACCAACGTTTTGCGCAGTACGATCGTCCGGGAGCCAGACGAGATCGTCGCAGATCAACAGTGCAGTTCCAGCGCTAGATTGTCCTCCAGCGGCCTTCACGGGCTGAAAGAGGTGCCTTCGTTCTCGCACGCCCTGTGCGACATAGTCTAGGATCATATATTCTCTACGAACACCCGGAAGCGAGGCTTCTCGGCCTGGTGCATTGGGAATGACCTGGGCTTCGAGAGAAGAGAGTTGACTCAGACCTGCATTACAAGCGACGCAGACACCTCGGAGCGGTTGCGTTACGAGGTCTGCGAGAGCGGTAGGACCGTCCTGATGAGGATTTCCAACGCTTTGCGCAGTACGGTCGTCCGAGAGCCAGACGAGATCTTCCAGCCAGCAGGCAAAGACCTGCCGCCGGTCGAACTGCGGGACATGGATCCTATGCAGCTAATGTGGTCTGAAAAGCGCACACCTGTCAAGGCCGTCGGCAGTGGTCAGTTGCAGATGGTGGGGGCAAACACGCGGAGAGGTGCAGTATAAAGGGTGTCATGCAACTCACAGTCCGAGCCAGACAGCCAGTCTACTCTTCAAAGCAACCCGCCCTCGCATCGGTACGTGACCGTATGCTCTCCCTAGGGTTCGCGTCAGCCTTGCTCACCATGATATGACAACAGATTTCACCATGCAGTTCAAGCTCACCGTCTTTGCTACCCTCGCCGCCGCCGTCGCGACCTTCGCGCCTACCGCCCTCGCCGCCTCCTGCTACAGCCAGTCCGGCTGCCAGCAGTGCGAGAGCGAGTCGAGCGTGTACGCGGCTCGCCAGCAATTCTGCGGCTCCGACGATTGGTCGCACAGCTCGTCCCTCAGCTGGGGATGGGCGCACGTAACCCTCGACGGCGAGTTCGCAACCCAACAGGAGTGCTGGGACGGCTTCCAGCAGATCATCACCCAGTGCTACGGGTCGAAGGATGGCGGCATCTACACCTACGACTACAACGGCGACTCTGCCCGCCTCGACGTCGGCTTCTGCAACTGCGAGTAAGCGGGTTGAAGAAGCATCATCTGCAAGCACGCATCGAAGCACGCACCGGCGAGAAGGGTAGAGGGCAGTGGACGTGGCTTGACTTCCAGGCTGTGGTAATTCTCTGAAGCGATGGATGTAGGGTTCGTCTGATCATCACTAGGTTGCCTTATGGTTGCGTGGAGAATCCTAGAACGCACGTAAATCGTATATCGTTTGCGACGAGCTGAGGTGAGCTTCGAGCCGTTGATGAAGCACCATAAGTTAGGCCGCGAGCACGTTCAAGGCACGTTTTCTACAGCAAATGGCGAGTTAGATATACATCACTTTCTCGGTTGACTCATTTGGCAGGGACTAGGCGGCATTAGTTCGCTGCCAATGGGATAATACAATTGATGAAACTTACATCTATGTCGGATGTTCAGATATAGACCATGACAGGTTTCTACTATTGCGGTGTATCAAAGCGTTGAAGTCGTAGATCCTATTAGAGGCGAGTCTGAGGGTGTTGCTCAGCAAGTAGTACATGGTGACTGGCCGAAGAAAGCTGGGTCATATGAAGCGCCGGCGGTGGCTTAACGCCCATGCTCCATTAAGTAATTCCAGAGAGTCATGTCCGTCCAGCTCAATTCGGCCTTGTATGAATGGAGTTTGATGGCCAGGCGGGATGAAGAGAAGCTTAGGAGAGACGGTGTTGTGCAATTTACCGTTTGTTTGCGGCTCAGTTGTTGCAAGCTCGTTTATCGTGAAAATGTCTCGCATGCAGATACATTTTCCCAGATAATATGCATTTTAGAAAAATCAACAAATACGTTACTTTCGTCGGATTCCATACCACCGTAAGGCTGCAAAAAGGCCGATGGCCACAAAAAGGACCCACAATTGCGAGACATTGAACAAGGAGCTCTCGTGCTCAACCTGACGGATCTATTATTCGCGGGAGCCTCGATATCAGAAGCAGCTGAAAATGACTTACAACAGAGGAGAAAGGAGATAGGATTGGAATGGTGAAGTGGGTGGGCGCGGTAGCCCACCGTGTTGACTTTGTGGAGGGCACGATCGTGCGATACAATGAGAACAGTGCGAGCACGGCGAAGATCACCGAAGTCAACATGATGAACCGCTTCAAAGACAGGACGTCAGCAAGATTGCGTGCACGAACAACGCGTCGAACTCACCAGCAGCTGCCTATGCATCGCGAACTCGGTCGCATACTTGGAGTTCATATCCGAAAGCCCACGCTGTCGTTCGCGTGTCAGCGACGCCCTGTAGTATCCCGACGGCTGTATGCACATACCAGAAGGCGCTCCTCGAGGTTCGTAGCACTCGCAGAAATCTCAACTTTACAGAGACGCTGCATCTCGCTCGCAGTCTCCGCTCGTGCAGCTGTCAGCGCCTTGCACACAATACCTTCCAACGATGGCGAAGTTGTCGATGCGCTCTCTTCTGCCTGAGTTCCGCCACGCTCTCGAATGCTGTCCGAGTCAGAGCGAACGGGACTCTGAGGGTCTGCTCGGGTACAGGCAGTGGTATCGTTGGGCGGAATGTTGCCTCGTCGAGCAATGGGCTTCACACGATCAATGTTGAACTCCACTGGTAGCGCATGGAGTTGTAAGTGAGAGAGATCACGATAGGATACGAAAGCTTACGCCATTTCTGCTCGTAGAGGCAGAATCCGTACAAGATTGGAGGCGTAAGCATGATCTCCTCTACTGTGAGAGACTGTAATGGCTTTGAAGTGAGATCTTGAATGGATAGTACGTCGCAATCAGGGTTGCGTCTGCGAAAGCCCTCTGTGGGAATATTGAGGGCACGTTTGACGTGAGTACGATGTCAAGAACGCACCTCTGTCGAGAAGGATGTACGAGCGGACCTGGAGGCGCTGTCTATGTCAGAGCTGATTCGTGATATCCAACAAGAGAGCATCGACGTACATCGTATCTCACGACCGTCTTGCACCCGTCAAGCGAGAGTGTCCGCGTTGCAGGGCCATCATACTCCATATGATGTGTCCCTTGCAAAGACAGCCATCTCTTCCCCCGCGCGACGAGTGAAGCTTCAAGTCTGGCGGCATCAGGATGGAACCTAAGCGGGAAGACCTGGAGTGACTCGATCTTGACCGACCCGTTGAATTGCGGGATGAGGAACCGAGACCTCACATATCCGCAGGCGGCCTCAGCAGCCCGCGCAGGGGTGCTAGGTGCGGACACGGGGGAGCCGTACACACTGCAGCACTCACAGTGCGACGAGTCATCGGCCATATCAATACTTTCGCAGGTGATGTCGAGCACGTCGGTCGACGCCGAACAGACCATGCGAGCGAACCTCAATCGGAAGGCTCGCCATTCCCCAGTGGTCGTACATCTGGAGATGAGAGCAGTGCGTGGGACGAAGACAGCAGGGAGCAGATCGAAGGTGATCTCGCCCTTAGAGACGAGAGTGTTGAGTCTTGCTAGAGTCGCATGATGCTCGCTGCGCAAGTGGCTAGTCAAAGTGCCGACTGCTCTGAGCGTCTCGGGCTGCTCGTCTTGTAGCAAGATGCTGTTGCGAAGGTTGTCTCTGTATTGCTCGAGCTGCGGCAGTAGACCGAGGAGCAAGTACAGATCCAGCTAGAGCAGAGCGATAATGTTAGCATACCAAATTGCGAGCGCTCAGCCAATACTCACCTCGAGTGGATCGGTGGAGGAAGATCCACAAAGGTCCGGCACTATGTCCCTACATGCAGCGAGCAGATCAGGGTCATGTATGATAACCCTGGAAGTCGAAACCCCTGCGCCGCTGCTTGCATGCGACAGCTTGTTCACGATCACGAAACAACATGACTGTTGGGAGGCGGTGGGCTCGATGCCACGCATAACACCGCTTTGATCGCGAGTAATGCTGATATCGGATGCGAAGTCAGGTCCAGCCTTAGTCGAGGAGACCTGGCACAGGCCATTTTGACTGGTGGTCATGTCGCCAGTGAGCTTGGAGAGTTTGTTATACGGCGAAGGGAGTGAGGGAAGATGCGTAGCCGATCGGTCTTCGTCGTCAGCGCTCACAGTACACTCGATCTTTCCGCAGTACTGCGGAGGAAAGTCGCTGGACACAGAGGAAGGCGAGGACGGCGACGGGGGTGTCGGCCCTGTACACGCCCAGTCGGGAGGCAGAGGCACAGACCGAGAGCGCGAGAGGAAGCGGCGCATCGTCGTAGTAGCAGCGATGGGTAGTGGGTGTCTCTGAGGGCGAAGCTTCCGCGTGAGCTCCTCTGCGAGATATATCCTACTAGAGGTCGCGCCGGGCCACGAGTCTGCTGTCGAATTCTGAGGCGTGGCAATGTTCGCTGGAATGTTTGAATGGGCAAGAATGACAATATGGCTCCGAGGTAATCAAGCCAGCGGTTATCGAGGACGATCAGGGCATTCGACGAATCACCCGGTCCCACGATTGTGCATAGATTCCTCTCGCAGCAAAGCGCAAGCTGGTCATGCCGTTCTATATACGGCGTAGCGAGGAGCCCTGTCTTGGGCCCAGCCTTCGAACGACGAGTAGAGGGCACTTCTGACCTGATGATGGCAGGAGCACCAACGACGATGGTCGCNGGGCGCCCAAAACATGTGGATGCTCTGCGTACGACCGAAGTGAGCAATGATACACGATGGTAGAGGGCCTGGATCTCACCTGCTCATAGGATAGCGAAGATGACCCGATAGGCGCTGCACATTCCTTGTAGAATGTCAGTTCGGGGGGCGCTTGGACCCACAAAAGCACAGCTGTGATGTCCCGATACCCTGCCGACCTCCGGTGTCCAGTCGGAGGAACATACCTATTCGCCATCGACTTGGAGCACACGTAAGAGTTGCTACGTTCGAGAACGTCCTCAATACCTCCTTCGTACTATCCGCGACACGCACAGAACGAAGCGCTGCAATCAACGTCATATCGTTTCCATCGAACCTCACGAACAGACGACCCTGAGACCGCCACTCTAATGGGCTCATTGAGTAATTCTGCCGCGTGTAGAACTCACATGCCTGCCCCAACGTTCTCTCCCTTCTCGAACTCCATTGGCCCTTCCTCCATGACCGTCTTCACCGGTCCAGTGAAACGCAATCGTCCCCAGAACGCCCAGCATGCTCCAACAAGGAGGATCACGGCGCCGATTGCAACAATGGCATAGTTCATGTTCAACGCGTCCGTCGGGTGTGCCGTAGGGAGGACGAACAAAACGCAAATGAATACGGTGAACTGCGCGACGATGAAGTTCTCATCAGTGGTTAGATTGGAGCCCTTGTGTCAAATCTGCCACTTACCAGGAAGCTAGCAAAGTTCACCGCCCAGGACCAGCGTCCTAGGGAGAAGGGTCCACGATCGGGCAATCTGATGCTATCGGTCAGAAGAACGTGCAGGGACTAGAATCTCACGGTGCTCACGAGGTCCGCGGCCAGAAAACGCGAATGATTATGGGCTGTAGATAACTCAGCATGACCGCGATGGCGGCGGAGGACAAAATTGCGTTGAACTAAGATACGGTCTATCAGTGAGGCGCATTGCACGTGAGGATGGTCAGGAATTAATGCGTACCGCCACGGCCGATCCGATATATGCGCAAGAAATGATGCATCCAATGAGTACAGAAGTCCAAACGCCCCAATAAGGAGCTTGGAACCTGTTCAAGGCCATGTACTTGGATTTCATGGGGAACGCATCGTCTCTGGCTAAGGCATAGAATAGACGGGAGCTCGCGGTGAACGCGGTGACTGCTGCCATGAATTGCGCAAGGGCGACCACTGTGAGGCACATCAACGTCAACTTCTGCCCAACTGCATCATAGTACAGTTGCGCGATGGGTATGGCGTAGGAAGTCGCTTGCACGCTCGCGATGCTTTGGACCGAAAAGAGAAGTGCAAGCATGTAGGCGAGGCCAATCAACCAAGAGCCGATGATACTACCAACCACTGCAAGTGGTGCGAGAATCTCGGCGCGTTTGGCCTCTTCAGCAACCTGAGCAGCGGTTTCGCAACCCTCAAGCGTGTACACAGCCTGTGATCATGGTCAATAGATCCATTAAACATCAGATCGAGACTGTCAAACCTGAAGGAAACCAAGTAGGACAACGAAGCCGCGGCTCTGCCAGCCGGTGAAGCTTGAGGTTGATCAGCAGTTGACGTGTGGCAACCCATTCACAGACTTACTTTTCGTAGTCCGTAAATACGAATGCCGCTGTGTTCTGCGAGAATCTGGGCATCAGTCAACAGACAGACATCCGTTTCGATCTGACATACCTTGACAGGTGCCTTCACCAGCAATGTGATCACGAGAACGAAGGTTCCGCCAAGCGTCCACCACAGATTGAAGGTACTCATGCCTCCAATAGCCTTGGTGCCGGTGGTATTGATGATACCAGATGCAATGTTGACGCCCCATGCAATCGCAGCGACCTCGACTCTGCTAAGGGTTCTCCCTTGGCCGACTTCCGCCAGCGAAGCGAGGTATAGTGCGACGCTATGGCACCAATGTCAGCCGGTGAAGAATACCAATGCTTTGGTTTTCGGCGTCACCTCAAATTGCCCGAAGTGCCGGTGAATGTCATCGCGATGCTGTAGATCCATCCCGTCTGTGAGGATCTTAGTCCACCGAACGAAGGACAGTACTGATCGGCAAACCTACGCAGACTGCCCGTATTTTCAGTCATTGGTAATACCGAGGTAATGAGAGAGGTCTCGGACTCACAACCGAGCATTGGCGTCTCAGGTTTCATCTTGCAGACCCAGAAGTACAGGCCGCCCATAGTTGGACTACATTGTTATAAGAAAATGGAGAGCAAAAGTAGGACATTTACTTACTATGCGCTGCAAATCTCGGCCAACGATAGCGCAATAAGCAGCATGAAGAGACTGCAAATCTTCCGATACAACGATCAGTTCCTCGACGTGGTCCAAGGCCGCCAAGGGATCGTGAGGGCTCACATTCCATCCCCAGAATAGACCGAGTGGCCCTCCAGAGAAAAGACCCGTTTGGAAGGCGCTGCTCATGCCCGTAAGAATACCAATAGCACAGAACGATATGCCCAGAACGCCGAAGAGAGACATGTCTCTCCGGAATTCGCTCTTGTAGCCTAGTTCGCGCAATCGCTGGTCAGACCTAGACACGGAAGCATCTTGCAACTCTTGAGGGACGCTAGAATGCCTATCGACACTTTCCACGTCTGCGAGAGCGTTCTTCTCCATGGCGGTCAGGTAGTATGACAAGAGCAGGCCCAGTTAACATCCCACAGGCCCCCATTATATAGCATCTTGACTAGGCCGGGTTCCGTGATATCTCGCAGCAATAGAGAGAGCACATGACGCATGAGCAGGGTATCAGGATACCGTCGTGGGTTGGAGCCTTGATACACAGGGATCATGGGAGATAAGCGCAACCGCTTGGCAAGCGTTCAAAGGCATACAATCTTGTTCCACCAGAAACATGAATACGCGAGCATCGGAAGACTAGGAACTTGAGGGAAGCAGAGAAACAAAACTCGAGTAGACGCGAGGACGGTCGACGTCGTGGTTTACAATCAAGTCGCAGTCAGAGCGCCCGTCAACGTCGCTCTCTTCAATACGCTCATCATCCTCTGCCCTCTGCTGAGTCTGCTACAATCCAATCCAATTCCAACGTCATAACGCCTCTGGGAGATCGGTTGGGGTGTGGTCGGGGTATCAGCTGCTGTGTCTCAGGACAGCTTGGAAGTTCCTGCTGAAGACTACAAGGACTGGCGCAAGTCCTCTCGAGGACGACAACGATGGATCATGACTACAAGACGTCTAAGGAGGCCTTCGTGTCCGGGATGACGGGCTCCAGTGTTGGCCATATCAACATGGTCTCGCTGTCGTCGTTGGTGAGCAGACTGCGTTTGCTTGAGACGGCGCAAGCTGAAGTCGATGGAGGGCATCAGATATCCATAGCCCTCTATTCCGCGCTCAAGACGCGACTACCACCCAGCAAACATCTTCCTTTCCTTGGAGAAGTGCTCTTGCTCGTTGGGCCGCTGCTTGCATCTGTGACTGTCTTTGCAAATGCGCCGGGGAAGCTCTGTCTCATCTTGCTGGTTCCGACACTCTGTCTGCTACTCTTGCCTAGGCGAGAGACTGGACCATTCCTTCCATCTTCCCTAACGCACAGCCGCACGTCCTCGAGAGACTCGACTGCATTGAGAGATGCCAACACCTCGGGCATCATCAGCATATCCCCACTTCCTGCTCTGACAACATACCGCTCTCACATGCTATTGTTGACCTTCTTGTGTATCCTCGCTGTTGATTTCCCCGTATTCCCTCGGTCGTTAGCAAAGTGCGAGACGTTTGGGGCTTCCATGGTACGTATTCGGACAATCCTATATGTCCCTATGCTGACGGCTTGTAGATGGACCTCGGCGTTGGCGCCTTCGTCTTCTCCCAAGGCATTGTCTCCGCGATACCCCTCGTCAAGAATCCCCAACATCTCACTGAACCTCTCCTTCCAAAAGTGACGGTTGTGCTTCGCAAATGTTCGCCGCTGTTACTTCTGGGGTTGCTGAGGACCATCTCGGTGAAAGGTACCGAATATCCAGTACGTCAATAGCCAATGTTCACAACCACTTCATCGTCACCGTCGCTCAGGAACATGTCACAGAATATGGTGTACACTGGAACTTTTTCATCACATTGGCGTTGATACCCATCCTGCAAGTGTTGTTGCACCCAGCCATGGTGCACCTTCCTATTTCGCTGTTGGGTGTACTCGTCGCTATATGTATGTGTCACCTTTTAGTCGCCTGCTATTCAGGTGCTCACTTGACCCGAAGCCCATCAGCTCGCATTATCCGCAGGAGGATTGCAGCGTTTTGTGCTCGAAGCCCCTCGCGTAGGCGTCATATCCGCAAACAAAGAAGGGATCGTCTCCGTCACAGGTGAGCCATATATCCCCATGCAGTTCGTCTTCATGGAACAAACCCGTGCCGTAGGATACCTGGCAATTCATCTCCTCGGCCTGTCGACAGGAACACTGGTACTAGCTCCGACACCGTCCTACTTCAAGCGCCGTCTGCAACAGCTTGCGCGACCACCCACTGCACCTCCCCGNCCCCCGTACCCCAAGCAGTGACTCTGATTCAGACGATGACGTACCTGACGCCCCTACTCGTTCTCCTGCACCCGTACTCGAGCAACGGCGAGAAAACGACAAGACCGCGACCGAACTCTGTTCTTATGCTGTGCTCTGGTGGGTCTTCCTCGGAGCGTTGAAACTCTTCGGGGCGGGTGGAGGTATCTCGCGCCGAATGGTGAATATACAGTACATCACCTGGGTCGCGGCGTATAACACAACCTTCCTCTTGGGCTACCTCGTGCTGGATCTGTTCTTCTTCCCGTCGCCATTGTCGAAGTCGATCTATTCGCCCACATCAAAACTGAAGGTCCACCCGGATCCGGATATGTTGAAGGCAACGCGACACTTGCGTGGGCGAGACCTCAGTGCGGGCGGTAGTGCGCCTGCGCTCTTGGAAGCGATCAACAAGAATGGCCTCGTGCTGTTCCTCTTGGTATGTAGTTCCCTCCGCTTAGCCGTTCATCACATTCTCAACACGAAACTGTAGGCAAACGTCATGACGGGGCTCATCAACCTGTCCATGCAGACGATGTACATGTCAGACTGGTCTTCGATGCTCGTGCTCTCGCTGTATGCCTTGGCCATCTCGGCCGTCGCTTGGACGTGTAGACACCGACGGTTATGGCGGTTTTGACCATACCTCGTTACAATACGATGAGAATTTGAATAATGGAACAAGATGCGTCCTAAGTCGTCGGCGAGAGGTCAATGTCGAGGCGACCGCCTTGGTACATTTTATGGTTTATTATGTTTCGCAATACTTAATGTCTTGCTTGGCGCCGAAATTACATGTGATTCGAGCACAGCTTCATATAAATCATATAAATACCAGAACGTTGCACAATAGGCTGGATCAAGAACTTGTCTACATACTGCCACGGCGCCACCACCTACGCTACGACGACGACGACAGCAGTCGTCGTGTCCGACGTAGTCGGGAGGTACAGGCAGACCTTCCTGCATGTGCACGTTCGTGAAAGGTCAGTACTCATTCTAGTGCCAGTGCTACGACTTCGAGACTAATTGAATGCATCTACTGAAGGCTACTCTTGATAGACGACTCTTCCTGTGACTGTACGGTACTGCAGACGTTGGGACTTCCTAAACTCAAGACCGTTACACCCCTTCTTGCACTAGTGTCGACGCACGCGAGCCTCAACAAGGCTGGTTGTCATGCCTGAACCTCATAAGCTCAGAAAGGCCCCTCCAGCATCTACTTCAGCGCATCGTGGGTCCAATGAGGTACATCGACGAGCCCCAATGGAAAGCAGGACTATGTCCTTTGCGCGTTCCTTGATGGTAGGATCGGCACACTCTACTCCACGCGCTACGAAGCCAATCGAGGAACCGGTCGTGCGGCGACATGGCGAACCCAACCAGGTCTGGACGTATACCCCGACCATAATCTCTCCTGCGGATAGAGGTATCGACCAGCCCTCTCGCGCGGGCAACGGTCACGACATCCAAGATTCAGGTACTGGTGCTACTCGCGCCAATTTGGCCGAGGGACCGCATACCGGGCCTGTCTATTACATTTCACTCCTGCAACAATGCATTACCTCCCCCGCCAACGTCATCACCCGTTCTGTCACGGCCATGGAGCATCATTGGGCAATGCGAGCGACTCGGGCCGAGGCGATGTACGCTGCACAAACCGACCGACAACGGGAGATATCCACTCTGTCGGCATCTATGGAGGAGAGACGAGCGGTACGTGGACATCCTTGCACTGAACGCACTGAACTGGCGAGCTCTGACGTCGGTTATCTGACCGTATAGCGAGATATGGCTGAACTGAACGCCCGTTTCTCAGATCAGTTTGCAAAGCACCAGCAGATGATGGTACGCCTTCACAAGACGCAACTCCTCGGATTGAACGCTGACCTCTCTACCCACAGTGGATGATCCTTGGGACTATGATCTCCGTCGTAGCCACGCTCATGTACTTGCTGGTCAGAACCTGTGCTCCTGCCGCGTCGTCATCACGCTGGCTGCCACCACTTCACTTCACTATTCCTGTCTTGTCTCCTTTCGCATCTGTGGTATGTCGCCAATCGAGGCGGTCTTCCTGTAATGGGCTGACATTGACTCGCAGGTTGAGCATGAGACCTCTGCTGTCAACGTGCCCCTCGTAGCCTTATTGCTGCTGGGCGCTGGCTCTTTTGCATTCCTCTGGTTCCGCTGTGGCCTGCGACGATGATGTCTGGTACACTGACTGGGCTGTTGTAATACATATGTATTCAAGTTGTATGCATTACGATGTTCATGGAAAGGGGACCATCTTTGCCAATGCTCTATATTCTTATGTCTCGCTATGTTCTCAACGGCCGGCTGGCCTAATGGTTAAGGCGTCAGTTTCCGGTTGACCGGAATCAGCTGAAGATTCTGGGTTCGACTCCCAGGTTGGTCGTCCACTTGCCCGTTTAGCTCAGTGGTAGAGCGCGCCACTCGTATAACTCGGTTCCGATCGGGTTACGGGGTATGGTGAGGTCGGTTGTTCAATCCAGCCAATGGGCACGCTTCTGGCGCTATAGTGTAGTGGTTATCACTTGGGATTCTGAAGGGTGTTCCCAAAACCCAGGTTCGAGCCCTGGTAGCGCCTGAATCTTTTGCGCGGGTGGTAAGGCACCCATTCACGNTTTTGGCGTTTGTTTTCCGCGATAAATCGCCGGGCGTTGTGGGGAAGCGAGCACGGGGCGGCCTCGGGCGGCGTGGCTGTGCCGGAAGCGCTGATATGAGTGCCCAATATGTACAGGCGCCCTCCCAGAAAGGGAGTGGGATGTCGGGGGATTCGCCTTTCTTGGACGATATTTGATGTGCATTGAAGAAGGAAGAGCACTTTCCTACTCAACTGCCATGCCCCGGCCGCACCGCTGCCTCCAAAGCCAACGGCCTCCTCACCGTTGACCACGACGACCACGATAGCCAGCTCACCATCCTACACGTCCCCTANCCCCCCTCTTGCCGTTCTCACACGAGCCCCTGGCCATCCCATGCCGCTCCCTGCCCGCAGTCGCCTCGACGGCGACAAGGAGCGCACCGCGAGGTCCCAGGAGCAAGAGCTCAAACGCGCAAGGGGTGCGATATCTTGCGCAGAATGCCGCCGCCTCAAGCTCAAATGCGACAAGACGGTCCCCTGCTCCTCCTGCAAACGCAGGGGGTGCGCGTCCATATGTCCGAACGGTAGCCTCACGACCGGCCAGGGCACCAGGCAAGTATGCGTCTCCTTGCTTTTCATTCGCTCTGTTGTGCAGTGTTGTGTTTTATGTGTGATAGAGGCCCTCGAGGATGATCAGCGTGATGACCATTTGTGTGATGCATAGATTCATCTTGGCGGACACGGACCGTCTCCATCGTAAGATCGCCGAGATGAGCGACCGGATCCGGCAGCTCGAGGATGGTCTCGCGATACTGCAATCAAGCGTGACCCGCGAGCTCCATCCGCTCTTGAGCCCAGACCTACTCAAGATCAAGTCTGGGCTCGAGCTACATTCGGCTTCTTCCCAGGCGGGCGGCGGCGGCGGGATCGGAGGCGGCGGCACAGAGACGGTAGTGGCCGAAGAGGAAGAAGAAGAGGAGGGGCACTATGTTGAAGCGTTTGGGACGTTGGCTGTGCGTGATGATGGTGCGGCGACTTTCTACGGTCGCTCGGCAGGCACGGAGGTACGCCCGTCTTCCGATCATCTTGTGGCGCTGTGCTAAATATTCCAATGTTCCGCAGAGTCTACTACTTGTAGGTCCAATTGTTCTAGGTGTGAGTTTGACGATTCACTTGAACATGCACAGGAGGAGAAACCCCACCTCGTCTTATCGACCCTGGCGCATTCGTCCAACGCTCATCCGGACCTCCCCCCGGAGCTCAACAGGCTGGCTGAGACGTTTCCATCCGGACCTAGCGCGATTCCCGTCTACGACCTCCAGGAACTCATACAAAACTATCTACCACCCTGGCAACGTGCCGTGCACCTCCGCGATTTGTATCTCGAGCAGGCCCCATGGTTCTTTGGCGCCGTCACAGAACGGCAGCTCAACGAAGAGGTCCTCCCGCTCTTTTACGAAGAGGCGGCCGACGAGGTCCGCGCAAAGATACACATGGGGGCCACCGCGGGCTCCTCAGGTCCGGGTAAACTCGGTACCTCGGTGGAGGCATTCCATCTTTCCACGGCAAACACACAGCCTACGGCACACGATCTCGCACTCATATTTGTAGTATTCTGTTTTGGAGCACTCACTGACCCTGCCATGCCACCTGCGCCGCACAACGAGGAAGCGACAAGGTACTATCAGCTGACGCGGGCTTCGCTGAGCCTTGAACCTGTCCTCGATCGGTCGCCCAGCATGACGACTGTGCAGACACTGAGTCTCATGGGCATCTACCAGGTTAGTACATCCAAGCTATATGCTTTACATTGTTGACTGGACGGGCCTCTAGGGCTTGGTGGCCGACGAGCACAGTATCGAGACTACTTGGGCACTCATGGGTTTGAGCTCCAAGCTAGCGCAGAGCGTAAGTACTATATTGTTCCAATCAAGCTTGCCATGCTGAAGCATACCTTACGTAGATTGGCCTACGTGAGTGTCTACATCGCGTTTCGTCGTCCCCAGTTGGCTGACGTTCTCTCAGATCGCGATAGTGCCCGCTGGAAGCTTTCCGCGTCTGAGGTACAAAAGCGACGCGCGCTCTTCTGGGAGCTCTTCATCACCGACTGCTGGCAGGTATGTTTCCAGGGGCAGTATAAGCAATCGCACACTACTGACATCAGCTGACAGGCCCTCGCGACCGGGCGGCTCCCAACGTTCTCCCTGCAATTTGTCGACGCCGAGCTTCCCAACGATCCCGACCAGACTTTGGCAGACGATGGTACCCCACAGCCGAGTTGTAAGTCACTCGCAACGCATCCTGCGTATACCTATCTGACAAATAGTTACAGTCCCTGCATGGAAGGCGCAGTGGGGCAAAGAATGTGTCTCAAGTGTCGTGATGGGCACCCTGACAGCCCAGGCACCAAAGTACTCTGTCATCCTCGACCTCGACCGACGCATCCGCGATACCCCTCTCCCCAAGTACGCTCAAGGCCCGCCACCGCAAAACGCGGGCTTAGCTCAAACAATGTCGCACTTCATGCCGACGAACTACGTGCATCTCAGTACGTGATGCGCGCGAGGTTCGTTCTGTGGACTAACTTGGACCCTTTACGTAGCTCTGTTGTACGTCCACCGGTGCTTCTTTGCACAGGCGATTGTCGATTGTCCGACGGACCCAATGCGCAGCCAATACGCGCCCTCGTTCCTCGCTGGATACCGCAGCGCGTGCACGCTGCTCGGTTCGATCCGCGAGCAATTTACGCTGTTTCCGGTGCAGATTGCGCGCTTCTGGGTGTTGTGGACACATGCGTTCTCGGCTTGTGTCAGTGCTTGCCCATCCTCTCGCACGCGCTGCTGGCAGCTAACCATGGAATCTCAGGTCATGATGGGGTCAGTAGTGACACGAGGCGGGACGTCCAAGACCGCTCAAGCAGCACTCAGCGAACTCCGCATGGCGTGTGACTTGTTCGAACGTGCTGCAAAACATGGAGGGCGGGCCTGCAAGTTCCTGGTATACTCTTCTATCTCCTGTATACACAGCGCTTTCACTAACTGCAGTCCGCTTACCTGTACGGACAGCCCGTCGTCCGGAAGCTGCACGAAAAGGCCCAGGCCGCGTACTTCAAGGGCTTCCAGCCTCTGCGACGTGACATCTTCACCCCACAGGCAGACGAGAGCGAGCACTTCGACGAGCTCTCGATCTTCAGCGGGCGCACCGCGCGCACTGTTGTGACGAAGTCTAACAGGCCACAGCGTATCTCACCCTCTCTCTCGTCTGCGAGCACACCGCCAGATGCCTCTGTACAGGGCTCGCAGGTAGGATCGTCTGGTTCCGACGTGAGAGGATCGCAGTCGCCTGCTGCAGAGGCTTTCCCGGCGTTGGAGTCATCGTACCGCGCGGTGATTCATCCGGGCCTCGTCGACGAACTGAAGACGTTCGAAGGGCAACTCGAGGCGCAGATCAACCAGACGCATGCGTACTACACACACCATCCCGCCCAATATGAGCAGCCCGCCCAAAGCGGCCAACCTATGCAATCTACGCCGACATATAGCGATGCTTCGCCTCAGTCCATACCGTCTCCTGAGCAGCACTACATCCAAAATACCCAGAGCCATCCATATCAGCAACACAACGTGTCGCCTCCGACGGCCCACTTGCAGCAGCAGTACCCGCCGCAGTACAACCAGCAACAAGACCAGCAAACCTATGACCAACACCAGCAACAAGGTCACCACCAGCAAGAACAGTATCCTACCTACCAGCTCGACCAACAATCGCGCCGAGACTCTTACCATGCTTCAATGCACAACGTACCCGACCCGACGTCTCAACACCACACCCCGACTACGCCAATGGATCCGCATCACATCCCGATGTACGGTGGCTTTTCTCGGGCGCCATCGGACCACCAACACGACGCGTACGTTCACGTAGGGTCCTCGCAGCCTCACGTCGAACAGGCTCCCTACCCGCCACACGCTGTCCCCGCACAGCGCTCGGAGTTATGGAGTGTCAACGTCCCACCCGCTGAGAGTCCGGCTGAGCCTCAGCAAGCGCATCGATACACCTCCGCACCCGTCTATGCCTCCCAACCCTCCCACCTCGATGCGCACACCTATCAGCACGCCCCGTTCAACCACCATGCTCATGTCTCGCAGCCACAGTCCTCGCTCGCGCATGCCCAGACGTACGCGCATGTCCACCCACAGCAACAGCCAGCTCAGTCCGCGCAGGCGCAGCAGTTCGCGTATACACAGGGCGTGCAACAGATGGTCCCGCCACCACCTCCCCCGCTCATACATGTGCACACGGGCGGGTACAGTTTACAGGAGACGTGGACGTCGTTCATTCAGCAGGAGCTGCCTGGACCTCAGAAATCAGCCGCCCCGATGCAGAGCATGTCGGCGAAGTGAAGGTCTTCTTCCCTCGTCAACCGCGGCCATCCCGTAGGTGCGCCCGGTGCTTCCCTGTCTGTGCCAGCGCTGCCAGTCGATCTTTCTCGGTGAGTCTTGTACTAGTAGTCGTTTACTCCCCTGTCCAATATCTCGCTATCGTTGTCTGTCGTGCTCGTCGTGCTCTCGTATCTCTGCTCCAACTCTCGGTACATGTAATAGAGTCTCCTACCGTATGTTACCTCATTTTCCATACCATCCGTCTTCTGCGTATGTCAGCACCTTTGTACTGTGTAATAGGATATCTGCCTTGTTTTCTTGATAATTTCCGACAGAGATTCGAACACATCAGGGGTCCTTGTCAGTGGTAGCAGCGCCTCCACGCCAGTACAGCATATATCCCAGTCTGTCCAAGAATCAAGGAGCAGGCGTGAGTACGCGCATACATCTGGACAGCAAAAGATTACATATGATACATCCGCATCTGCATCACCTAACATGATATCCATTATCCAACAAACGGATACCAAGTCGACGCAGCATACAACCCTGTAGCGCGACCGTAGTCTACGCACGCGCCTTGAGCTTCTGCTTGAGCTTGTCCTAAATCCAAATGATTGTCAGTGGTCCAGTTGTTCGTGAGCGCAACCGATAGTACTTACGTGGACCTTGTCCATGTAGACGTCAGTGACGACCCAGTGCTCGCGTTTCATCTCCTTCCCGTGGATAGCGAGCGCGAGGTCCTTGGTCATGACACCGTCGTGGTCAATAACCTCCACACACGACGCCTCCAAGTCCTGGCAGAACGCGCGCAGCGCATCGTTGCCGTCGAGCTTCGCGCGGTGCAGCAGTCCACGCGTCCATGCGAAGATGGACGCGACGGGGTTTGTGGACGTCTCCTTGCCCTTCTGCCACTCGCGGTAGTGCCGGGTGACCGTGCCGTGCGCGGCCTCGCTCTCGATCACCTGCCCGTCGGGCGTGATGAGCTCGCTCGTCATCATGCCAAGACTGCCGAAGCCCTGGGCGAGGATGTCGGACTGGACGTCGCCGTCGTAGTTCTTGCACGCCCAGACGAAGCCGCCTGAGGACTTGATTGCTTGTGCGACCATGTCGTCAATGAGACGGTGCTCGTAGTAGATTCCGGCCGCCTCAAATGCGGACTTGTAGTCGCTATATGCAGGATGAAGTGAGCCAGCTGCGAACACATATGGGAGGCTCAACCAACCTCTCGTAGATCTCCTGGAAGATATCCTTGAACCGACCATCGTACTTCTTGAGGATCGTGTTCTTCGTCGACATGAACTATGGCAGGATATCTTAGCGCATCGGTCAGGGGTCAAGGGAGGGCTGCCTACGAGAGGGAGCTTCTTGGCAAGGGCCATTTTGAACGAGGAATGCGCGAAACCGCGGATTGACTACAGATATACGATTAGAGTGAGTATATGCAGAGGGGTAACCACGCACATCATCAGTGTTATACATGGCAAGTGCCACACCAGCACCCTTGAAGTCGTACACGTCGATCTTGGTCGGCGCGCCACCGTCGGCAGGGCTGTACACAAGCTGGAGCTTGCCAGGTCCAGGCGCAAGGAAGTCTGACGCGCGGTACTGTGATAAATTTACGTCAATTTAGTCGATGCTGCCTAAGCGTGGGCGCATATACCTGGTCGCCGAAGGCATGACGGCCGATGACAATCGGGTTCTTCCACCCGGGGACGGGTCGTGGGATGCGCTTGAGGATGATGGGCTCACGGAAGACGGTGNCCCCCCAGGATGTTGCGAATGGTGCCGTTCGGGCTCTTCCACATTTGCTTCAGGTTGAACTCCTTCACCCGAGCCTCGTCTGGGGTGATGGTCGCGCACTTGATGCCGACCTTGTGCTTTAGGATGGCCTCCGCTGCATCGACCGTGACTTGGTCGTTGGTCTGTGTCCTTTGGACCTCAGCATTGTAACAAGTTGGCAGACGTGGGAGTACACACGGCATCACGGTACTCAAGTCCGAGGTCATAGTACTTGATGTCGAGCTGGAGGTAGGGCAAAATCAACTGCAGAACGATTCGGAGGTCAGCCTATACCGTTGTGGCGTCGAGCGACCACGATACGCGCCTCCTCCCTGATCTTCTTCCAGATGATCCTGGTCATCTCGTCGCCATCAAGCTCGACCACGGGGTTCTGGACCACAATCTTGTTCTCTGCGAGCATTCATCATTTCCCCACACCCACACCGCCAATTCCCGCGGACGCCATAGCGATGCACCGTTTGTCGCACCCAACAATACAGAGGACCCAAGCGTAGACGTCAGACACAAAGAATATATGGATACGACTGCACTCACGCATCCTCATCGAGGTGCTCGCAAANCCCCCGCTGCAAGGCAATGTGGGCGGGGAGGACCTGCCGGCCGCCACGGAGAGAACGCGAGACACAGCGCGAGAGCATGATGGTCAGAGATGAGTCGTATGGGGGCTTAGCAGACGAGAGCTGGCGGCTTATATATCTTGTGGTGGGAGCAGGAGGTCGCCGTAAGGAACCAAGAGCTCGGTGTGGACGACTGCGAGAACCTCGGCCGAATCACGTCTGCCAGCGACAACCGAGTGCGAGGATCATCATGGGACTCGCCATCTTATCTAATCTGATAACGGGCAACGCTTCAGCCTGCATTATTTCGCTAGATAAGTCCCGATAGGTTACCTGCTGGCAACTAATTGTCCCGACAACCCCTTCTGCCGACCGTCCATCCTTGACCTCGACCGCCATGTTCCCCTCAATACCTCTCTTCGCGGTCGTCAGCGCACCGTTCAAGCGCTCTCAGATGGGTCTCTTCCAGGGGAAGATGAAGCAGTACGGGAACAACGTACCCAACTCCAAGCACAAGACCCGTCGGACATGGCTGCCCAACGTCCACAATCAACGCCTATACTCCGATGCTCTGCAGCAGTTCATTCGGCTGAAGGTCACTGCGCGCGCCTTGAAGACGATCAAAAAGGTATGTTCTTTAGCCCGTGGACGAAAGGGTAGCCCTAATGCACAACGTCGGGCGAGCAGTACGGCAACATCGACAAGTACCTGTTGAACACGAAGCCAGAGCTGCTGGGTTGGGAGGGCATGCGGTTGCGAGTGCTGGTCAGGGAAAAGCAGCGAGAAGTTGTTGGAGAGGTCGCTAAGGTCGCCTCATGATATATCGCAACGTCCAGTCAGGTGCGATCACTCCCTCCTACGATTGAATAGCTCGGGGGCTAAAGGCTCTTCGCATGACTAGGTCTGAGACGTGGGCGCAGCTCCTCTGCATCAGCGCTTCATTTAGACTACCGTCTCAGAGCCCAAGGCTTCTGGGCTCACTCTTGTACAGTATCCGCACCAGCCGTCGCCATACACCATGCGGCTGTAATGTTCACGGCGCCGTCTACGCTGCCTTGCAATCTAGTACAAACCCCCTGCGTACTGTGGGAGTCCTGTCCCGTTCTCTCCGCTGAAGTCCCGGGATTTGCGAGTTGATTGCGAGTTGGTGATGCTGATGGTGAGTCGGAAAGCATTTCTTACATTGGTTCACATGTGTTGTAAATCTCGTGCGTCCCCGTTCCTCATTTCGGCGTCGCAGCTTCGTGCACTTTAAATTTGCACAGAAGGGTTGCAGCCTCAATAACCCACTGCGTTTATTACCCCAACATCCTGACGTCTGTTCACAAAGTAAACCTGAAGTCGGGAGCATTGCTCCCCATCCTCCTCAACTCTTCCGGCGTATAGTCCACCTTCATGCCCTTCTCCTCCGCCTCCCTTTGGAGCGCGTCACGTCGTGCGTTTGCGCGTACGTACGTCACGACGACTATGGGAAGGAGCAGTAATCCCATGCTCACGAACCCAATCTCGACCAGATCTATTGCGTTGAAGCCTCAGCGTTTATGACGACGCACTCGACATGGTGGAACTCACGGCCTAGAAGGTAACGCGGAGCATCTTGGACGCGATAGATATTGCACGCGATTGCACCACCAGTGTTGGCGAACATGACTTGGGTTCCAATGGCGATTCCTCGTCTATAGTGCCCAACGACGTTGTTCCCAAGCCTTCGCAATGCCCCATGAGCTTCGGCTTCGTTTCGAAAAGGAGCATAGGGCGGTCACACACCAAGAGACGTTCCCCGGGAAGCCCGCGTAGCTCCCGATGACGACAAGAAACGTGCCAAAGTACTTGACCCCAATGCTGACGTCGGCGACATTGATGACGAACCCAGCGAGGCATAAAAGGAGCCCGGAGAGGATGAACGGTGAGCGCGTCTTCACATTGTCTGACCACTTGGACCATCCGATGACCGCGGCGGCTGGGGCATTCGCATTCTGAGGTGAGCCATGTATCGACTGCGGACTACATTGTTCGAACACGACTCACTCGCGACAACGTAGGGTGGGACGGACAATAGCTGGGAAATGACCGTATTGAAGCCAAACCTTGAGATTCCGAAAACAAGTAAGTCCAAATACGCCTGCGTCATGCAGCGCAGTCTACGCACCCATTGATGATCGACCTATCCACTAACTTGTAAGATGCAGACTATAGTACAACGCTAGAGACTTACGGCAAGAATAGGGTGATACCATACACTGAACGATTTCTCTGCGTGAGTGAATGTGCGTATGGCGAACGCTGACATACCTGGGGTAATCACAGATGCGTTAATCAAAGCACAAACGATCACCCGCCAATCCGTCAGTGTTTCCCATAGCTGACGGAGCTCAAAGTGCTCCTCCTCGCCCACCGAAGAGTTGTCGTACTCTGCGAAAATGAGCTCGTGAGTGCCTTTGCCCGCCTCTACAGGCCCGCTCACTTTTCTTATGCACGACGTATGCCCGCTCTTCTGGTGTCAGGAAAGTCGCCGTATCTGGTAAGTCGACAAGCACTATCGAAGGTTTAGGGTGAGACCAAGGTGCGCATGAGCGTAGCCTTGGTTATCTGACCGAAAAATGCTGTGATGGCGACTACAATGGTGATGAGGCCCTCGATGATCTGCAATGCAAGAGGGTTGTAGTGAGTGATCCGCCGTAGAATGTTAGGCCTAGCTCGCTAACTTACGAAGATCCAAGACCATCCAAGCAGTCCAGCTTTTCCTGACATGAAGGAAATCGCGAAGGCGAGTAGCCCGGAGAACGCCCCAGCGAAGGTAGCGCCTCCCCAGAACATACCGATGCGATATTGTACCATATGTCGTGGGTACCACATCGTGATACTACGCGTATGAGGCTTGCATTACGACGGGTGAAGGGAGGTGCGCTCACAAGTAGAACGCCCCTGGAGGTAAGCCGGCTTCGGCGATACCGAGCAGAACCCGTAGGCTCAGTAGCTGATGGTACCTGTAGCAAGGTATCAACTGTGCAATAGCCCGCAACAGGTGAACGAGTGCAGTGAACCCACGTCTTGACTAGGCCCATGAGCGTCCTGTGTCCCAACGTCAATCCTCACCAAACAGTACTATTCTCCGACAAGTCACGTACGCGATAATCCCCCAGGCAAGCTGTTCTTCGTGAGTTATGGTTATGGCATGTGTAATTGGTACAGTACTGACCGTAACCCCAGGGAGCCATCGAGAGGGACGAAGTTTCTTCAGTAGAAGGCTGAGGAACACGTAGATGAATAACAGAAGTATGACCTTTAACATGACACGAGGTGTACAGACTTGGCGGGGACTGTGCAGATCGAATACGACTAGAGTTTATCGCTGTGTATCAGTGTACGACACAGTAAGCATCGAGTCGAACCGCACATACGACGAAATACATCGTCTACATTCATAAAGTGAGTCGTCCATCTCTAGCACCATCTAAAGTGCGAGCTCATGATACTCACGAGAGCGATATTGTATTTATTGCCGGTGAGCTCCAGCTCTGTCAGCAAGCCTTGGAGTTTCGCGTTCCCTTCGACCGCAAGTCGGTATCCTACCAATCACGAGTATAGGGAGAAGCGCATACCGATGTTGCTTCGGTCGACAGAACCGACCAGATACATGATGGTGAGAATGGGGAGGAGCCGCATATCGACCTTCCGCCATATCCGCCTTTCCTCTTCCTCGGTTAGGTTCGGCGGCGAGGGAAGCTGGGCATCTTGGTTCTCTGCTGGTACGCCAGAAGATGGCGATGCCGAGCGTTCTTCCAACACCTCGATAACAGCCTTCTCCACGCTGCCGTCTTGCGAGAGGCGTTTTGCTCTTGCATCCGACATCGCGCGTCGTTCGGGGTCGGGAGGAAGGGATGTGCAGGGGAATAGCTGCGTAGTACTTGGGGCCCTCCTGGAATGATATATACAGCTCAAAAGGAGCGACGTCCATGGTGCAAAGGCACACGCGACGGTTTTACCATCGTATAGGAGCGATGCCGCGAGCTGTTCCCGTTATATATGCGCTCTGCCACGCGCTAGCTTCTTGTGAGAACAGCTAGACGGGGGCGGAGGTTTTCTTGCGAGGGCCATTGGAGCCGGCGGGGAGAGATCTTCGCTTTTCGTCACGAACAAGCCCGGGGACACGAAGGTGCATCACAGGACCATGAGGACGGCATTTGAGGGGGCAGGTGGTCAGTTCCGTTTGGCAATGATAGAGCAGCATAGGTGGCGCGAAGCCGGGGGGCAGATAGGCGTGAGATCAGCCCAATGCTCAACCGTCGACCGGACACCCGTTAGGAGTGCCCGGTGACAATGTCCAATGCTTTTCCTGCTGGTGAGAGCGAACTTCTATTTTATAAGAGGCCTGTTTGTGTAACTGGGACTGAAAATGGCTGAGGGAGCCAAACGGAATGTGCATCCTGGATTGCAACGGCTAGAGGACAATTCGTGAAGTACATTACCAGCTACATGGATCCGACGATCCTCTACTCAGTTGAAGTGCTTGACGACCACCCCATGAATGACTTCCTCCTCGTGCCCGTCGTCTCTCTTCGACAGCTTAGAGACCCCATAGGCGCTTGTGAGCCCCGTTCTGTATTGTTTCATCGTCGGGGCGTGGGCGAAGTCGAACCGGGGCGCGACTCCCACTCGCTGCAGTATGGGACTCTCCATACGAGGCCTGAGCAAAACATCGTCGTCTGCCATGCCAAAGTAGAACACGCCCAAGCGTGCGTAGCCTGCTTGGTCAACGGGCGGTTGGCGGACGCGGTGAATGGTCGCCTTGTAGTATCCGCCTGACAAGAATTCCATGCCATCGCCAATATTCACGGTCTACGTATGTCGATATGAGGTCAGAATAGTCGTGGGCTAGAGAGAAAGAGCGATACTACGCACTAGAGCATTGTCAATATGGCGCACCCAACGCCACTTGCCGTCTGGGCAGAGAATCTGGAGTCCAGCAACGGGCTGGCTCCAAAGGATGGTGATCGTCCCTATATCTATGAGGAAGTTGGTAAATCTGAAGATGACGGCGGGAGCGCAATGGGACGAACCAGTGTGTCCTTTCATCCACACGTTGTTTGTTTGGGTCTCTTCCTCAGCCGAACGCGGATAACTGCCCAACATCACAAGTGAGTGGTGCGCAAATATCATACGATTTTCGTAACGCACTATTTCATCACGCGGGCTGTGTAGCGTATCGTCAACAGGTGCATCACACTGAGATAGTGGAGAGAACGTGCCCGAGGTATCAGCAGGACCGTCGAAGTTGTGCAAGCGGACGAACGTCTCGTCAGGAAGCTCCATGCCTTGAGCAAGCACCCTGTAGACCATCATCGTTACGGAGTCATTGTAGTGTTGAACGAACGCACTACTTACCGGAGAAGAGGATGCATAACGTTATAATGGTTATGCTCGGTGAAGGCACGAAGCTCTGGCAGGAATGGTTCCATGGCGCGTGGGTGTTCTTGTAGCTCTGGGTCAGTCACTGCGCGATGTACTAGGACGTCGCATTAGCGATATTCCATGACTATGGCCTTGTAGGCGTACAATTATATTGTTCGATCTGGTCGCGGACGCCATTGCTGATATCCTGTAGTGTCGTCAGTTACGTGCGAACGGGAATCAATGGCATACACACCCAGGTCTGGCGCGCCTTGTAACCTCTATATGAACCGGTCATCTCGAAGTCCGCAACGAGGCGCTTCTTCTCGTCGTCGGGGACCTTTGTGAACATGGCGTCGGCGATGTCAAAGATGCGCTGATTCTAGGCAATGATGTTCGAGTTAGATATGGCGGGCGGCAAGAACATCCAGGTCTCGGCGTACCTGAACATTCGTATAACCGTGATTGACAATATACAAGAATCCATACGTCCGCATAGCACTGCATACTTGAGGCGCGATTCGCGCGAGGCCTTCAGGGGTTGCCGCTTCGGAGAAGTCGATAACAGGAAGTGGTGCCCAATCCACTGCGTACGAATAATGAGATTCAGCCCATTACGTTCTGTTCAGACTATGAGTTGCGTACGTTTTTCTGTAGTAGGCGGGGCAGGTGTGAACCGTGCACAGGGAGGGATTGTTGGGGCAGGCATAGTGGTGATGCAAGAGTAGACAGAGCTCGAGAGTGTTTCAAAGGCGAGCCTGGTTTCTCCGCACGATTTGCTCCCCTTCAAATACGGTCAGGAGGCGAATCCTGAACCGTTTGATAGCGGATTCGTGAGAATGAGGTGCATCTCATCGGAGAAGAGAAGAAGCCGGTAGCATGAGGATGATGCCTTCGGGTGCATGCAAGAGAGTCACCGGAACAGGGTTCTGATAGGGATAAGTAGAAGCAATACCAAGAACCCATGGTGACGAATGGCTGCCTATCATTGGTTTCGAGCGAGACGGCCGCATCCTATCGTTTGAAGTCGTCCTCGCATTCTACCGTCTATGTCAATACAGAGTATGCACGTGAGATTTTCGTGCGTCCTCCAAACACAGACCCTCGCACGCGGGACTGCAAACGGTGCACACACCTTTGATGAAGCAGATTCAACATATGCGGATGAATTGCATGTTGATGTGCTGTTATGTGTATGTTTGAGCTGGTGGGAAGCGTGATGATGGCTTAAAAATCAGTCGCGCAACGTATTCGCATCGGCCTACAATTAATACGTGATGACAAGGAACGAAAGATAGAGCGAAAGACGAGGGCGCGACTTTTCCCTCTCTCGAGGCTCGCATCGAAGCGCCCAAGAATTGTCACGACTCGCGTCGAGGTCATTTGTCACATGCACGTGATCGTGACGATTGTGGCGGGGCCCACGCGCAGTGTCGCGCATCACTCGCGAATTCAGGCTTGCCTCTGACCACCACCCCTCTTCATTGATCCCATCTCACTTAGGACAATGGACGACCCCAAACGTATACGAATAGCCTGCAGGATGGGTGAGATTCCTGACTCTGAGTCGAAATATCCTGCTTACCGCCTATCACAGTCTGTACGGACCAGTGGCTTGTCACGCACGTCGATTCCTCGTGGTCCGTTTCACAGCTCAAGCATGTTCTCCTTGAAAAATTTGCCAAGGATAGCCCAGGGGTGGACAGAAAGCAACGCTCTATTCCTGTATCCCCCCGCAAGGCCCGACGCCGTTCACTTTCTCCCATCACTTTCGCCGCACCTTTACGGAAGCCTCGCTTGGTAGGCGCTGATAGCGCTGCCCCCAATCTATGCGATGAAAGCGACGTACTTGACCACCAAGAGGCAGAGGACGATGATGATGATTATGAGGAAGACGACGATGTCAACCAAATCTTCGCCGATGCTCACCGGTACAAGTACAATACGCGACCATCGACTTCGTCGGCATCAGACTCTCTAGCTCGGCTTCTTCCCGCCGACGGTTCCGAACTTACCCAGGAAACGACAGCGTACATTCTCATGACCTTCTCGACCACGCAGATCCTAGAAGATCGCTTTTCTCTTGAGTGGTACGGCATACATCCAGGCGAACTGCTTGAGTTACATCCGCTCGCCCATTCGTTCGTGTCTCTGCCTCGATATTCCCTTGACGCATACATTGCCCCCTACTTTTCGGCGAAAGTATGGGCGCTTAGAACCACTGGCAACCACCTCGAAACCGTACCCCGCGACATGGGAAGTGATCATCAGCCAGAAGACGAGAGCGACGATGTCAACCCGAGATCCCCTCTGTTTCGTGACAAAGGCAAGAAGAAGATAGGCTTAGAGTGGAAAGAGCGATGGGCTGTCATACATCAAGGCGTCTTTTCCCTGTGCAAGGAACGCCATGTGAGTTTCCTTCGCTGCACCTCAGTTGACTTGCCAACAGTATTGTAGTGCGCGTCGTTTGAGGTGTTGATCATCGCATTTCTAGGACCATCACTCTGCATACTCAGCCCCACTTTCATCTTTGCTTTGCATCAAGGATGGTAGTCATCTCGATCTGCCATCACGTTCATCCCGTCGTACTCGTTCCTTACCGACACAAAAGCTCTCTCCCTCTCCTACGTCCGAAATAGTTTGCTTGAAGTTTGCTGACCCAGGCCCTCGGCAACGAACTATGAGTAGCGAATCATACCTCACTTACGAGCGCCAGACACAAGATGCGGACTGTCCTCCACCTTCTGGGGCCTGGTGGCGCCGTGGACGCGATACGCATGGCAGCCTCAGTAGCAGCCTAGCATCTAGCGCCAGCGCACTCATAGGGAGTCCGAGTGGAACCGGGCTTGCGGACATGTGGGATGCGCTCGCTAGACGCAGTAGCCGCTCGGGATTAGAGGATCTGGACGGAGACGAAGATTCCGTATGGATTGTCTTAGATATGTTGAGCAGTGCAGGTGGGTGGAGTAATTCCTGATGCTGTATTGGAGACTGACTATATGCACGCCTTCACCCAAGCTTGCTCCCATATTCTCCGAGTGCTGCACAGAGAGGGACCTCCAACCTGCGACTCGACATTCCTTCCCCCGCGCACTCCAGCGCGATCTGTACCCTCACCCATCGTGTTCAGCACGCGTTCATCCTCTCCAATGTCTCCTTCGGACGTTCTCACTCCCGGCCCGGCATCATCATACACCTTCCCTCCTACGACTTCCAGCCCCTTGTCCTCGCCCGAGTCCGTGACCTTTCCTTCCACTGCCTTCTCTCGTAGGGAAAACGATGTGTATGCGTTCCCGACCTCACACGAGGTCGTGGCGTCTGCCCCTCCGACGAGACCTGCCACGCCGAGACGCCCCCCTCAGTTACGGATAGACCCATATGCCACCGACCATGGTGTGCCTTACCCTGACTGGCGCTTGTCACTTGTGCGGAAGGCGAGGCGAGCAGGTCTCGGTGCCGTTGGACGCGCGTTGGAACTTGTGATGTTCGGAGACGAAGAGGATGACGAAGAAGACTCGGAAGATGATGACCTCGCTATACAATGGGCACGCCGCGCAAGTGCCGTCGATGCCTCCCCCATTGAACCACTGGAACGGCCTCACCCTCGCCCTCGAGCGGGACGACACGTAAGCGACTCTGCCATCCCATTCGGTGTTGCCGCATTTCCTCTTGGAGAGTTCGATTCACCCCACCCAGACCCTCGGACAGTCGACAACTCGGACGAGAGCGAGAACGAATGGGAGGGCTGGCTTGACGTTGCCATTATGCATCGTCGACGTGAGCGTCTGGCGGAGCGCCCAATAATCGAACGCACCGACACGCTCGAGACCGCTATCCCTGAAGACCTATACTGGAGTACGGACTGGACTACCACCAATGGCGCTTCTCCAGTAGCCAGTACACCCGAGCGGGAGCAGACAAGTCCCTGGCCTCCTGCCCGTACACGGGACCAGAGCGGCAGCGAAGCAGAAGCTGAGGCGGAGACAGAAGGTGAAGATTCTTCTATACATAGTCACGACCCACCCCTTCGTCCACGACCGAACTCGTATTATGGCTATCCTCAGTCGGCTACATCTAGCTCCCGCGGCAGGCGCCTGAAACGAGCTGCTGCGCTGGAGCACGGAGGTCGGACGCTATCTAGCTATTCATCTGCAGACTCGCTTCTCAAACGTACAATCAGAACTGCCATTGGCAGCTCTGCGAAGGCGAAGCGTGCGTCTGGTTCTGCGTCAAGCTCCGAGGCAAACTTTGACCCCTCAGCCGAGCCCCCTCTGCCTCGGTCTGCATCCGCCTCGCCTCCACTTTTGCCCCCTTCTCTGGCAAGCATGCGAAGTGCAGCGCGATCCCGGCCTCTTTCGCCGCTCTGTGCCCAGGTGCAGGGCAATGAAGAGCGTCGGGGAAGCCCACGCGCGCACCATCCGATTCCACTACCCGGCATGCCCATGGTGCCCAGCGGATACACCACTTTTCGACATTCGGCCTTGTACGGGCGGAACTCACGCCCTTCTTCTGCGCGCGGGTCGATGCCTGGAGCTGAGGAAGACGAAGGCAACCACGCAGGGCTAGCACACGGACAGTCGATGCAGCGGCTCCCCGTGCCGATGTCAATGATGATGACTACCGTGAGTAGCACCGTGAGCGTTGGAACGGGGAAGGCCCATGGCGGAGGGGCTTCACGGTAAGTGGGCGTAGTCGGAGGAGAGGTCTGGGCTCCGCCTGGTAGAGCGAAGGTTCGAAGTTAACTTACTGTATTCCCCGAGCCCCGACGCGGTGCGTGGTGTATATTATTAATGTATAGGTACTCGTATTCTATCGTGACTGGCTGTAGTAGATGTCATTCGATTCGTCGTGTCCTCGTATGGGTCGTGTTGAGTTCACCATTTTTGTTGTTACTGGTACTTGCCTGAGTGGTCCATACCAGTCACTCAAGCTTCGGAACTCGCGCACCAGCGTGATCTCAGCGCCAAACACTTTCGCACTGCTGTAAGTAGAGCTCGTACTTCTGCGATGGATAACTTTGACTGACTTCCACGTCTGATGTAGAACCGCGGGTTTCTCAGGTGACATAGTTGAACTGCGTGCACGCTGTCTTCTGTGGACATACTTGGATCACCGGGCGCCGCTCATACCTTCTGCCATACAATATGATCAATGACGGGGTCTACATGGTTTGCCGTTTGCGTCTTAGAGCCGCCGCCAGAACAGGCAACGTCTCACGGGAAGGGTAGTGAGTGTATTTGTGGTGATGTTCTCCGTCGCTCCAACGAATCTAATCACTATGCGACAGGTAGCTTGTTGAGCGGGCTCATCTTGTTCCGCAGCCGAAGCTTATAGCCACTGTGGTGTATATGTGGATGCACACCGTCCTTCCTATTCTTCCTGGCTCTCAAGTGGGTATTCTGCAGGCCAAGATGTCTACGGCGGCGCTTTCATCCTCAACTCCGTCTAACGAAAAGGGGAAGGTCGAAGACACTATCCAGGTCTTCGACGCGGAGAGCAGCGAAACGTCCAAGGCTGACTTGGCGCTCCGTTTAACGCCTTCGTTGACGGCGGAGGAAGAGAGATCGCTCTGGCGAAAGGTGGACATGCGACTGGTGCCGATAGCGGCAGCGCTATACCTGGTCTCTTATCTCGACCGAGGCAACATTGGTCTGTCCGTGCTACTCTCACTTTCATCGAATCTACTGACGAGATGATGTTCCAGGCAACGCGAAGCTTCAGGGATTGCTCACCCAGCTAAGTCTGACAAGCAACAGGTACAGCATTACCTTGGTGAGTTTGTAGTCTCGCAGTCTGGATACCCTCTGATCGGCTCCGTAGACTATGTTCTACCTAGTGGGTGAAATTCGCTGGTCATTCGCAGTTACGGAATGGCGTCAACGACTGACGCGATAATCAGGCTTACTGCATTTTTACCTCACCTGCGAAGTATGTTCCCTCTGCATCGCCGTTCACCGCACTTATCACATTATGCCATCCAGCTTACTGCTCAAGCGGTGCGGGCCATCCAAATGGATTCCAGGATTAGCTGTGAGTGAAGGCAATATATGTTGAGGTTTTGACCGTCTAACGTCCATGAAGCTTGCATGGGGAATAGTCGCGTAAGATATCACAATATCCAGTTGATATCATGCACTTATTGTCGTCCTTGTTGAGCACTTTGATGGGCCTAGCCAAAACGTGGGTTCGCATGGAGCAGCCGAATTATATCTAACGAGCAACAGATATCCTCAATTTGTTGGACTACGTTTGTGCCTCGGAGTCGCCGAAGCTGGCCTATCCCCTGGCGTATACTACTTGTGAGACCCTCATCTTCTCCGAGCCGTTCAAGTCAGTACACTTACTCTCAATGACTTAGGTTGACTCTTTGGTATCCACGCCATATGCTGCAATGGCGCTTTGGGCTATTCTGGGGTGGCGCGACGTTCTCGGGTGCTTTCTCCGGTTTACTTGCATACGGAATTTCGTTTATGTCAGGAGCCGGAGGGCTTCTGGGCTGGTCCTGGATCTTCGTGCGTCGTTTGAATGACTTGTCAGGGGTCGGACTGACTAGGAACCCTGCACAGATAATCGAGGGTCTGATTTCAATCGTCGTTGCAATCATAGCGTTCATCGGTCAGTTCTTGATGCTCGTACGACATCTTGGCCCGCTCATATCACTCAATATGACTTCCCGTCACATGCTCCAGTATTCGTCGACCTTCCGGAGACAGCCAACTTTCTCTCGCCAAGAGAAAGAGCTTTCCTACTTCGTCGCCTCGGTGCGTAGCGCAAGTCTTGTTATGCCATACACTGAATCTGACATGACACTGCACAGGTGATGACAATGCCGCGGGTGAAGAGGCACATTTTGAGCTACGCCACGTCACAGAGGCAATCCTCGACTGGAAGGTTATCATGGGATGTGTCATCAATGTCGCCGTGACATCGGGATGTACGTCGTTGGGCAAACATGTTACTCATGTGCTAACCATTGTCCAACGAGCGAAGTGTATAGTGGTGCTCTATTCTTGCCGTACGTCCTTGACTAAGAATATCCTCAACCGGAATCATGATGACGTCCTTACCGCGGCAGGTCGATCATTAACGGGTTAGATTCGAGTTATTCCTTGCGTGTGTTGTCCACACCTGACAATTTCGGCATAGGTTTGGATTCAACGCTGCGATTTCCCAGCTATTGTCTGTCCCTCCTTACGTTGTTGCGAGTAGGTTATTGGCCGAATCAGCTTATCGCCATTGACCTCTCTGATTCGTCTAGCGGCGACCGTCATCATCTGCTCACTATACTCCGACCGTATCCGTATGCGCTCACCATTCGTATTCCTCGGTCTGGCACTGGCATTCATTGGATTCGCGATCAATATCTCCAATGCTTCTATCGGCGCGAAGTACTTTGGAACGTACTTTGTGGTGACTGGGGCATATCTCGGGGCACCGATGGTCATCGCCTGGTACCTCTCATGGTCATTTGAACGGATCCATCAGAGCTTAACTGGGATTGATAGGCTGGGGAACAACATTGTTGGCCACTACAAGCGCGGCATTGCGATCGGCTTGCAAGTGATGTTCGGGAACATCGCGGCCATTATCATCTGTAACGTTTATCGAGTACAAGACGCACCTCGCTATATCCCTGGTCGTGAGTATCCGGATAAACTACATTGTGTCGGATCGTGAGCCGATCTAATCTGTCACAGATACCGCAGAGCTGGCTATGCTTGCGGTGGGCCTTCTCCTCGTACCCATCACCGTCCTCATCTACTCTCATAGAAATGGTCAGCGTTCCAAATTCCTAGGAGATCCCGATAGGGAACCTGGAGCAGTGCCGGGTCGGAGAGGAGAGTACACGGAGCAAGAGTTGAAGCGCATGGGTGATCGTGCGCCGACCTTTCTGTATACTCTGTGAGGTCACGTAGTATGGGATCGATGGATTCTCCTTGCGAACCGCCGGACACATGGGCAGAGGTATCCCCAGAGACCGCGTTTACTACTACATCGTGTCAGAAAGACGAGAACTTTGAGAACGTCACGCACTGTTGATGGTGATGTCGAAAGCGTCGCGGGCACACACGCAAGTTGCTGTGGGGGCCGCCCTTGCAAGCAATGAAGCTTTGAAGGCGGGCTCGTTCGAACGCCCGCTTGAACTTCTTGCGTCGAGGGGAATTCGCGATCACGTGATTGCGCGCGATAGGGCCGCGCTCGCGACGTCTGCCAGCGCCTATGTTTCCTTCGTTTTACCACTGCCGCTGTCACCGCCCTGGGTTTCGTCTTCGACCGCCGACGTGTATCGTGTGGTGTGCCGAACATGCGTATGTGAGAACCTTTTAATGCTACAAGATTTTGGCGACTTCAACTGGCAATAATCAGGGATATCGTGCTGTCGTAAGGTGGTAACGCTGTTCAGCGTCATTTGTTAAGATGTTGGACGCGTTCCTCGAGCGTTGTATTCCGCCATCTCAGAATTCGAGGAACCTCGTAGGCTACCTGCAATTCTCGAAATCGATTGACGCAACATTTCCCTGTTCTTAGGCTTATCTAAAATGAAGGGTCCCGAGCAAATTTCTGCCGCAGGTGTAACTGGCAGCGTGAACCGTCGCCTAGTCGGAGACGCGAGCAGCCGTAAGGCCACCACATCGCCGTTGAAACCCTCCTAACTCCCTTTTTGGCATCTCGTTGGCGGCGCAACTTCACGACGCATACGTGTGATGCATACGAGGATTTAGCGGCATCTCTTCGTACGGAGCAAGGGCGATAGGAGCACGCCTGCGCAGCCAATCATCAGGTATGCGTATGCCGATTCCCTCCTTCAACTCATCGACCTTGTAATCATCCATGTTCTGACTTCGGATTTGACTCATTCAGATACGGAGGGTCGGGGATCGAAACCTTGTCGCCCAAATGGTCAGCAAAGAGAAAGAGAAGGATATCGCCTGCTGTTCCTGAAATTACGCGCTATTCTACAGGCTCAGCTGATACGATCTAACAAACTATGCCGCTCGCTCAGGGATCTCCGCCGCCTTCGCTTCCAGACTTCGACGCATATATCTCACGGGTACGTTGACAAGCTGTCTACTTTGGCATCCGGTGTGCCGTATCAGTCACATGCGCACTGTCCTACCATATCCATGGTGGGTACAGGACTTCCCTTCAGGACGAAATGGGACTAGCAGGCGAATGTCACCCAGGTTCTGAGCATACCGCCAAGTGATCCCCCAGCGGCTACATGTCAGACATGCTATGCGGCTCAAGGCATGGAGCAAGCGGTCTGTACGAGTACATAATAGAACACACTCGCAAAGTATCGCGTTACAACCGGTATCCCACCCTGAGCTGCAAGTAGCATGTCACCTCACACAGCGCACGCGTCTCCCACGACGAGCAAAGGACCCGATATCGTCGTTGAGACCCTTGACACGCTCACCGAAACTTCCGAGGATTGGCAGGCTGACACACTCCCCCCACCTCCCATACTCAGTGCGGAAGAGGAGCGAAGGCTATGGCGAAAGATCGACAAGCGGCTGATCCCGATTTCTACCGTATTGTATCTCGTCTCGTACTTAGACCGAGGAAGTATCGGTACGTCCATGGATTCCAACACTCATTGCTACGATATCTCATGATTAATGCAGGAAATGCGAAGTTACAAGGATTGGTTACGCAATTGGACCTCACTGGAGGTAGATACAACATAGCCCTTGTGAGCATCAGTACTCGTTCTCGTTTCAGAATGACTATCGAACGGCTACTCGCAGACAATGTTCTACCTCGTAAGCCATCGTACAAGCTCCTCAGTAGCGGCATACTCAAGCGCATCTACAGTTTTACTGCGTGTGCACCATCCCTTCCAAGTGCGTATCCTTCCCAGCTCGCTGATCCATACACCGACGAATACTATGAATGTACAGCTTACTACTCAAGAAGTTCAAGCCATCCAGGTGGATCCCTGGTCTAGCGGTAAGTCAACGGCCTTGCTATGCAACCTGGATATGTCTCATTGTCGCTTTCAGCTGGCCTGGGGCATCGTCGCGTAAGTCCCCATGTACTTCACAACCTGTATCCTGTACTGAGCCCACTGTGGTTGGGAC
Organism: Trametes cubensis; assembly: GCA_029747595.1. Lineage (NCBI taxonomy): Eukaryota > Fungi > Basidiomycota > Agaricomycetes > Polyporales > Polyporaceae > Trametes > Trametes cubensis. The sequence continues at coordinate 39,684 of JAPEVG010000176.1, forward strand.
GCGATGTCAATCAGGACTCTCATGGGCCTTGTAAAGACGTACGAGCCGTGCTACTTATCGGCGAGCTGACCTCAGCTAACCCGGACCTATTCCCAGATATCCGCAATTCGTCGGTGTGCGAATCTGTCTCGGCGTCGCAGAAGCTGGTTTCTCCCCCGGAATATACTACTTGTGAGATATCCATTTCTTGGACACGTTCAGCCTGAAGAGTATCTGTTGACAATTCAGGCTATCTCTGTGGTACCCGCGCCATATGCTATCTTGGCGCTTCGGTCTGTTCTGGGCTGGCGGAACATGTTCCGGAGCCTTCTCTGGCTTGATAGCGTATGGTATCTCGTTCATGTCGGGCACGGCTGGATTGCTTGGGTGGTCGTGGATCTTTGTACGTCTATTCCACCCTTGGTATGAATCATATCTGATGTTGGTGTAGATCGTCGAAGGGCTCCTCACCGTCATCGCTGCCATCATTGCATTCTTCGGTACGGCATCCCACCGAGAGCTAGAATGACGCTAACCGATAGTTGGTGCGGTATCGAACATGTCCTAGTCTTCGTGGATCTGCCGGAAACGGCGGAATTCCTCACTCCAGAAGAACGTTCGTATGTGATTCATCGCCTTAGTACGTCCATCGACCGCAACTCCACAACGTCGTGCGACATTGACTGTGTGACCTAGAGGAGGACAACTCAAGCGTGGGTGAGGAGGAGCATTTCGAGTGGCGCCATATACCGGCGGCCATCTTCGACTGGAAAATCATCTCCGGGTGCCTCATAGACGTTGCCACCACGGGTCCGAGTACGTTCATTCACGTTGATATGTAGGGTTGAATACCAGGAACTAACGATGCGCCCGCCAGTTTATGGGATTTCTTTGTTCTTGCCGTGAGTAACAAGCGGTCATGTGCACTTCATTAACAGCGTAGTCTCACTATGATTGCTTCATAGGTCTATTATCAATGGGTGAACCTTTCGTGACCATTATGTGCTAGCTAGCAGTATGCTGAATTATACTCGTAGGTTTGGGTATAACCCTGCAATCTCGCAATTGCTGTCCGTACCGCCATATGTCATCGCTAGTAGGTGCCCTCGCCCAATATGGACTGCATTCTCCGCTCACCAAGACTCAGCGGCGACGGCGGTCATCTGTTCACACTATTCCGACGTCACAAAGATGAGATCCCCCTTCATATTCGCGGGGCTTTGCATCACCTTCCTAGGATTCTGCATCAACATCTCGGACGTTTCCATCAGAGCGAAGTATGCCGGACTCTACTTCGTTGTGATCGGTGTATACTCCTCAACGCCTATGGTGCTCTCTTGGTTTGTGCGCTTCGCCTCATTGCGAAAGTCAGGTACTGACTGAGAGCCGCAGGCTGGGAAACAACGCGGTCGGACACTACAAACGTGGTGTGGGCCTCGGCATGCAAGTCATGTTCGGTAACATCGCCGGGATCATTGCCAGCAACATATACCGCGTCGAAGATGCACCTCGCTATATCCGTGGACGTGAGTATCTTGTACGGCAGTTCTCGTAAGTGGCGCTCGACGCTGACAATGGGAATGCTTTCGGCCTAGACATTGCGGAGTTGTGTCTCATTTCGATGGGGCTGGTCGTCGTACCCACGACGGCGCTCATATACGCGCGCAGGAACGCGCGCAGGGATGCGGAAGAACGTGAGATGGAAGAGAAGGGCTCGAGCGTCCAGCTCACAGAGGAAGAGCTGAAGCAAATGGGGGATCGCGCGCCTGGGTTTAGGTACACTTTGTGAAGGCCGCACGCCGCGTCGACAGCCGCCGAGTGGATACGTGACTGCGGAGACCCTGTGTTGCCACTACTATTGTGCGCCAGCCTTCTCACTTGCGAATGCAGAAGCGACTCTGCATATTCATAGAGTCATTACTACTTAGTACCCGAGAGAAAGAGAAACTGCCGGAGCCAGCGTAACTCAAGCTGGCGCTAAGTGTATGGGCATATGATCGTGCACCACGAGGAGAGGCGCCAGCGTGGGAATTCGGGGACCACCTCTTTGCTGATTCGACCACCATCTACTCGGGAGCCACACCCTTCACCGTCCTGACCTACGTTTGTGAGCACAGGCAGCAAATCTAAGTCATTAGAACGGCAGATGATATAACAAGCTGCATAACCCCTGCTGAGAAGAAGAATGGATGGATTCGAAGGTAATGCTTGCTGAGCAAGTTCTGGATGTTCACGGGTTGGCAAGACGCTGGGAACTATGGGTAGGTGAACTCATGGCAGTTTACATAAACGAAGGAATTCAACGCTCATGGTTCGTCCTTCCCAGAGGTAAAGACAGTATTTTGAAAAGTCTTGCACGAACCGATGATCATACGGCTCAGGACAACGCTGATGGCACGTAGACAACGTTGTCACGGACGGCACGGTATTGGTACACGTCTCTGGGATTGCAGAATATTATAACTTTACAATGTTGTAATCTTCATGCCCTTGATCGTCGCGCATACCGATATTGCGGAACTCCCAGGCCCAGGCGTGCTGGTGCGATGACAGCGAGCTGAAGCACTACCTCCCACAATCGGTATGTACAACTTCTCCCATGCAGCGCGGACCTAGTGTTGCTGATAGAATTCGAGCGTCAGCAGCAAGTGTCGCCCGCCCGCTGAGAATCCTCAGAGACTCGCGGAGGGGATCGAAACCTTGAGACCAATGAAGCGAAAAGGGTAGGCTGCTTTTACTTCTAGGCTTGGTAACTGTCGCGTGATAATACTAGGGTTCGTACATGGTCCTCCAATACCTTTACCAATCGCAAGTGGGCGATGCACATTTCGTATAGGTATGTAGTGACTTCTCTACTCCACGGCACCTAGAATGGATGCCTTCTCAGAATATCACATTGAATCTGCGAGCGGAGGCCGCGAGAAAACATTCCCTGTGCCGAGGCTCTGGTTCGTTCATGCTACGTCAGACGCGCTATGAGGCAAAGGTCGGCGACGTTTGAGTGGCCACAAACTAAGAGCGTACATCGCCGGAGCATACATAGCCCCCCCATCATCTCCCATACCGTGGAATCGGTGTCTGCTTACTCTCAGCATGCCGCCACACACATACACAGCGCATACCTCCCCTCCGCCGGCCAACAAGGAAAAGGACGCGGGAACTGTCACCGAGACCCTCGATGTAGTACTTACCCACATATCAGACGAACCGGTCACGAATAGTAGCCTCCCGCCCCCTCCCAATCTCACTGCGGAGGAGGAGAAGAGGTTGTGGCGGAAGATTGACATGCGGCTGATTCCGATATCTACCGCATTGTACCTTGTCTCGTATGTGGATAGAAGCAATATTGGTGAGCATCGGTCGCATTGCAAGTCAACTTCAGACTAATGTGAGGTGTTTAGGAAACGCTAAGCTTCAGGGACTGATCACGCAACTCGACCTTACGGGCAACAGGTACAACATCGTACTAGTACGTGGCGACATCGCTAATCTCACGATCTCTATCACTGAGTATATTTGCAGACTATGTTCTACCTGGTGCGTAACTCGCATGACTCGTGTACGAGGGCAGACTCTGAAAGTAAAACCAGTTCTATTGTCTTTGTACCATTCCGTCGAAGTGCGTCTGCCACTCGGCGTAGCGGCTACGATATTGACCATCCGCTGAGGCGCGCAGCCTACTCCTCAAGAAGTGCAAACCTTCGAGATGGATCCCCGGTCTTGCGGTAAGACATCCTTGCGACTGGGCGATTGGAGCCTGACTTCACTCCATAACAATTCGAAGCTCGCGTGGGGCATTGTTGCGTAAGCCGTCTGAACATCCGAGTCGTTCAAGTGCCCGAGCTGAGCTCAATCATAGGACGTCGATGGGACTTGTCAAGACGTATGGCTATTCTGTACTGCGGGTTATCATCCTGAACCTCACTCACCTGCACTCTCTAGATATCATCAGTTCATCGGTGTGCGTATCTGTCTTGGTATCACCGAGGCTGGCCTCTCCCCTGGAATATACTATTTGTGGGTCCCTCCAATTGCATCCTTCCTCTTGAATCGTATCGTCAATTACCCCACAGACTGTCGTTATGGTATCCTCGCCACATGCTCTCATGGCGCTTTGGACTATTCTGTTCCGGAGCCACGTTTGCAGGAGCGTTTTCAGGCTTGCTCGCGTACGGGATCTCGTTTATGTCGGGGACAGGCGGCTTACTTGGCTGGTCGTGGATATTTGTACGTCTATATTCGACTCCACCACCGATCTCCGACTAATGTCATTGCAGATTATCGAAGGACTGATTACTGTTGCGGTGGCTATTCTCGCATTCACCAGTATGTCCACGCCTAGTACCATCCCGGCGTCGGAATTCGCTAAGGTCATTCAATTTCTACTCGTCAGCTTTCGTAGATCTTCCAGAGACAGCTGGGTTCCTAACTCCGCAAGAACGCTCATATGTTATCCATCGCCTCAATAAGTATAGTTGCATAGAGTTTGTGATTGTAGGTGTTGACATTCAGGGCAGAGGCCGACAACTGCTCTGTGGGTGAAGAGGAGGCCTTCAGGTGGCGCCATATTCCGGAGGCTGTCTTTGATTGGAAGATCATATCTGGTGCATTCATAGACCTTACAAATGCAGCTCCAGGTACGTCCGTTCCCTCATGAAGATTGTGACTCCACCATAAATCTCAAGCGTTTCGATAGGTTATGGTGCTGGACTGTTCCTACCGTGAGGATTGAAGTTTCGTAGCAGCGATATCCGTTGACATTCTGCGAACGGTAGATCGATCATTAACGGGTACGTCTGTGTTCCCATATAACAGACAGACTAGAGACATTGAACACATCCTCGATTGCTAGTTTCGGATATAATCCAGCAATTTCGCAGTTACTCTCGGTCCCGCCGTATGCCATTGCCAGTAAAGCCGCCCCTTTGCGTCCGTGCTTTTGTACTCGCTTATCGTCATGAATAGCCGCCATATCCGTCATCAGCTGCTACTATTCTGATCGCACCCGGATGAGGTCGCCGTTCATAATTGCAGGAATCTGCGTCGCGTTGGTCGGGTTCGGCATCAATATCTCAGATGCGCCCATTGGCGTGAAGTACTTCGGGTTGTACTTCGCTGTCGTGGGAACACTGGCGGTTACTCCAATCATCATCACATGGTACGTGTCACAATCTCTCAAACATAGACAGTCATTTGATAAGGTCGTGCGTAGGCTGGGGAATAATGCTGTCGGTCACTACAAGCGCGGCGTGGGCATTGCCGTGCAACTAATGTTCGGTAACATCGCTGGTATCATCTCCAGCAATGCTTACCGCACCGAGGATGCGCCACGTTACATCCACGGTCGTGAGTACTTCGTGATATATGCACCCAGTTTCCTGACGCTGACCCTGGCTATTATGATGCAGATATTGCAGAGATAGGCTTACTCTCGATGGGGCTTGTGTTAGTGTCCACAACGGCGCTAATATATGCCCGCCGGAATGCGCGCAGGGATGCTGAGCAGCGTGAAGCAGGAGAGGGTGGCATAAGCGTCCAGTACTCCAAAGAAGAGCTAAAGCGGATGGGGGATCGCGCGCCAGGGTTCAGGTGCACTTTGTGAGTATGACTTCAGCGATGTGCCAATTGCTAGGAAGGAGGCGTTCGTTTCTGTTGCCTCGCATTCAGATTCTATGATACCACCATCAGCATCGCCGAGATGTGAGGTGTTGGAGCTGAACGCGCGTAGAGCATAGCAGTCAAGGAACGCGCGTACGTGAGCACTCGGTATCAGCATCGCCCATTCACTGAGACTCGAACCCTGGCCGTACTCACTCACGTGTGTTCTCTGACTCGGATTCCTCCGTGACATGTATGGGCGCCCTTGCTGCGGGTACGTACTAGGGCTGAAACCGGGACATTGAGCGGTGCGTAGTTGGCTCCTCACAATGATGCGTGATTCATTGAACTCAACTTCCCAGGTGCGATTGTCGTCCCGTTATTCCTGGTATCATCAACTTTCCTGTGCTTGCATCGCTTTCACAACCTTGCTATTGACTCCGAAGCTGCTCAAACCCGTACGATACAGTGCCTTCATGGAGGCGTCGTGATCTAATTTTGATTGTTGCGCGAATAGAGCGAGCGTAGCCCCGCTTCTGTATCAGAGCTTAAACCCTTGACACTGGCAAGCGCTCCACTCAGGACCTATATTTGCCCCTGCACGTTTTGCGCAAACGTACGGTCTCGGACCGCTTAGCTTACCGCGCTGGCGCCACCGGCAGGTCAGCGATTGGGTTTGTGCTGCTGCCAGCAGAGCTAGGCTTCAGATGGGTATGGCGTGGAAAAGGTATATATACTATCGCATACCACAGCGGTCAGATTCAAGTTCTTGACAATCCGCATCATGTCCCCTGCAGAGCAAGCCGCTGCTATTCAGGAGGTGTCTTCGGGGTGAGTCCAACTGTGCAGCAGATCCCGGAATGCCATTGATACACAGCTGATCTCGGAATTATCAAGACTCGCCGACAATAGGATTCAGATGGCGACCTTCGGTATGTACGCCGAACATGCATCGATTCATGAGGCTAATTAGCCCTTCTACCATTCCAGCTTTGTTGACTTACGAGTATATAATCACCTTCAATCAAGAAGTTGCCCTCTTTTGGCAACGAAAGCTGACGGGCGCAAGCATGCTATTTCTTTGCACTCGTTATCTGGCCTTGATCAGCTACAATTGTCTCAGCGCATTGACATATGCTAGCTGGTCCGACTCAGTGCGGTGAGCTTCCACCTGACTCTCAGCAGTCTCACTAACTGTCACCTAGAGGTACGATTGTTATATCGACGATAGGATGCATCTGGTTGAATAGACTTGGATTTAGCTGTCTATCGCTCATAAAGACATCTTTCCCGTTCCAAATACTCCAGTATCTCGTCTGGGCGGGTAAGTCACCAGATTCACTTGAAGAAGTGATCGACTAACGTATATGCCCCGCGACTATCCGTTGATTTCACAGCTTTCTCCGCGCTGCGCACTTTAGCGCTCAGCCGGATGAACTGGCCCTTGGCTGCTGTCGTATTCACGCTGGCTTCCGGCCCGTTCTTTGTCAATGTTGTGGGTCATCTATTGAGAATCGCCGTTGTCATCTTCTTAACATCATTTTAGTGGCTACTGAGCTTAGGCCTGACGGGCGAGAATATCCCATATATTGGATGCTCAGGCGGATCGCTTCAGTCAGCACACCAAGCAGTAATGTGCGTGATCCTTCCAACGTCGCGGGTCTGACAGCGAGTATGCTCATTCTGTGTCAACAGTGGTAAGCCACACGGATCAGCTCACCTCGAATGATTGTTGATGGGGACGGCGGCCCTGGGCATGCTATCAGCTGTCTCAATATCTCGCTCGAGCGTGATCGCGGCTGACATGCTGGTCATTGCTGTGACTTGGTGGCAAGCAGTCAAATCTGGCTCCTTCCGACTTGCACCCAGATGGAATGTGACGTCCCAGACGATAGCGGACGCGTTGTTGAGAAATGGTACGTTCGTAACCCTCCGTTTTCCTCACCTAGGGAGAACTCAGCATGTTCACATCCACAGGCATGATATATTTCCTGTATGTGTGCATATGCCATCCATATCTAAGCGAAGATATTCATGCAAGGATAGTATCGTCGTAACGATGAATACTTTACAACTCATCTTGACAGTGGTTTCTGTATGTCCCGTCTTACGCTTACCTTCGTATCATCTTCTGATGTTCGTGTTTTGCTGGCAGATCGTGTCTCCAGTCAACCAAATTAGCCAAGTAACGATCCTGACGGACCCGTGAGAACCTACTTGATCCTGTTCATGGCTGCGCTCCTGCTGACCTCGCTCCTGGCCTCCATTACCGTAGGATGACGGCGATTCTAACTTGCCGCTTCCTCCTCGCGCTTCAGTCAGCCAATCAGAGAGCGTTGAACCCTAGTATTAGCACTTTGCAAGGTGGAGACGGGGTAGATGGTATGAGTAGTACCCTCCGCTTCGCATCGAGAATTGTGAACTCGGTCGGAGGATCGCTTGCCCTTGCGCCGCATGGTGACGCCTCCGATACAGGCGAAGATTTGAGCCATGAGGAGTAGTACAATAGCACTAAAAGCGGGTGGTAATGCATGTTGTTGCGTTCTCAGAACTATGAATGTGCTTTTTTCAGTCAAAACTAGCGGATGTATATGTCTAGTGCCAACCAAAGTTCGTCAGGCAGGCGCTTATCCAACCTCGCACTTTTGTTCTTCGCCACCATCACTGGCCCTAGAGCTACTACGCTCTTTCTCCACTTCCTAGGTTGATTCATGCCCCACACTGCTCAAATTTATCTCCTTCTCCTCCTCCTCCTCCTCGAATTGGCGACATACCCTTAGGTTACCTCAAGCTCTCGCTTCCTATTGGGACTGTCGCACGGGCTGGGACGGCTGTACACGGAGGCCCGCTAGGCTTTTCTTAGGCTGAATACTATGCAATGTCACACTCGACGAGGCTCCCGCGAATCATGGGAAACTATATCTGCATTCAAAGACTCATGAGCACGATAGAAGCTAAGGGGCGAGCTGAAAAGGCGTGTCTTGACTACCTGTCGCGAAGTACCGTCCATCTGACAGTACTGGGAATCCGCCGGGGCTTTTATAGTCATTGCTATTACTCGATAGACCCACAGGACGGGCTTGAGGCTCTATAAAGCTGCTCTCACGGACCCTATAGACACCCGCCTGGAATCGATACTGCTTTACCGGAATGTCAGCAGGCGCAACCCCAAAGCTCGGAGCGGCTATTTGTCTCAAGGGCGACATCGAGGCTAGTCATCATGGCGAATTTTCGGCCAGCTCTGAATCATCGCAGGTACCGGTTGCTCCGATTTTCGACGAGAAGCGTCTTTGGCAGAAGGTCGATCTGAGGCTTATCCCTCTGCTTACGACCATGTATGTGGTCGCGTTCGTCGACAAGACCAATATTGGTACGCTTCCCTACTCTATGACATAGTTGATATATTCCTCACGGTATATGAACACAGGAAACGCGAAGATCCAAGGCTTAACGTCTCAGTTAGCTTTGACTGGTGATCAATTCAATATCATTTTGGGGAGTCCACGTTGGTGTTGACGAGGAGCTTATCGAGACGTACTAACCGAGACCATTGTATAGACACTAAACTTTGTGGTGAGCATCAGCCTTCGATGTTATAGACAGACGTTCATGTGCAAGCTAGGCCAACTGTGCATTCGCACTTCCCGCAAAGTGCGTAGACCACAGGTCAAACAGCACTATTGCATTGATATCATGCTATTTACAGCCTATTATTGAAGAAGTTGAGGCCGTCTGTGTGGCTTCCCGGAATTGCCGTACGCAGAACGCTGAATTGCTCTTGGCTGCGAGCGCAATACTCATGTCCCACTAGATTACCTGGGGTATCATCACGTATGCGAATTCCCTATGGTACAGTGCACTATGTACGCGGTATGGTTAATGAGTAAAATATTCGGAGAGCAGGACGTTGCACGGAATCGTGAAAACGTGAGTTCCGCTGCGCTGACCTGCGTGACGTGCGACTTACCCCCTATGTTGTAGATACCGACAACTTTTAGCTCTGCGAATCTTGTTGGGCATCGCAGAGGCTGGACTGTCGCCCGGGATACTCTACTAGTAAGAGTCCCATCTTTCTAGTCTACCTAGCCGGGAAATGTACTTATGTCTGACTATCATAGCTTGACATTGTGGTATCCACGTCATATGCTACAGTATCGCATCGGGCTCTTTTGGGGCGGTGCAGCCGTTGCAGGTGCATTTTCCGGGCTGCTCGCGTACGGCATATCGTTCATGTCTGGGACTGCCGGCCTTCTCGGTTGGTCTTGGATATTCGTGAGTCTCCTTTGAACCCTTGTGTGTTGGAAGAAGATCTCATGATTTTCGCGTCATTGAAGATCATCGAAGGCATAATGTCTGTAGTTGTTGGAGTTGTTGCGGCCTTCAGTACGCTTCGGCACATGGGTTTTGTGACCGCGCGCCACTGACAGCTTCTTGTCCTTGATAGTGTTCGTCGACTATCCTCGCACCGCCTACTTCCTGACTGCGGAAGAAAGAGCATCCCTTGTCCGGAATACTCGTACGACAGGATTATGTGCCCTTTACGAACGTCTCTCACGTTCGCCGTAGTATACGACAGCTCTTCCGTGGGCGAAGATGAAGAGTTTGCGACCTACCATGTGGTCGGGGCTTTACTAGACTGGCAGGTGTGGGTTGCCTGTCTAGTGGAGATATCGATAATTACCCCGGGTCAGTATGCGTTTCCATCAAGGACTTCAACAGCGTGGCACTGACACTCAGTTGGAAGTATATGGAATATCCCTTTTCCTTCCGTAAGCGTGATTCGTATTGCTGCCCATCGTTCTTACTACACTGAATCGATGGGCGGACGCTGGTAGCTCAATCATCAATGGGTAGGGCCTCCTGCATTGGCCCGTCTACTGAATACGACGCTCATGTTCTCGTCAGCTTTGGCTTCGGTCCAGCAATCTCGCAGTTACTCAGCGTGCCGCCCTACGTGATAGGAAGTGAGGGCACATTCCGTATGCAAAGTACCCCATTGGCATATCTCACAACTACACACAGCCGTCATGGTCGTGGTGTGGGCCGTATGGTCCGACAGATTGAAGAAGCGTTCGCTTTTCATCCTCCTGGGGCTCTGCTTCTGTCTCGTTGGATTCGCCATTAATGTCTCGAACGTCCCCCTCGGCGTAAAGTACTTTGGAACATTCCTAGTGGTGATTGGTGGTTACGCCGGCTTCCCTGCCATCCCGTCGTGGTAGGTTATGATCCTAGCCGTCTTGATATGTCGTACATGCTCACGGTTGTCCAGGCTAGGTAACAACCTAGTAGGTCACTACCGGCGTGGCACGGGGCTCGCCATACAAGCCATCTCAGGACAAGTTGGCGGGATCATCGCTAGTAACATCTATCGCACACAGGATGAGCCACGCTACATTACCGGACGTACGTATCCTGCGTTCCCGGTGCAGTGAGACGATTATAACTGGACTGCGCACCCAGATATTGCAGAGCTAGCGCTTGTTGTCATGGGCCTTCTGGTGGTTCCGATGGCCGTGGCAGTCTATGCACGAACAAACTCCCGGCGCGATGCAATGCAACGCGAGGCAAGCGAGAAGGGCTCTTCGCAGCAGTACTCACCTGAAGAACTCAGGAAGCTCGCTGACAGAGCGCCAGATTTTCGTTACACATTGTAATCATCCCTGATTCGATTCAATGCAGCTACGTATACGAATACCGGACCCTTTTCATCTCGCGCGTGTTCTCAATCGTATCCTCCGGTGGATAGTGAAGGCGGCAAAGCATCCGTCGACGCGCCGCATGGCACGTTGATGTCGTCAGTTAGTTCCAGCTCTATGAGAGCGCCGCTGGTGAACGCATCCCACTCGATGAAGCAGTTTGATTTCCATGCTTTCCCGTTGATCTTAACGCTCTGGGTGGAGTTCTTCGTAAGGACACTGGACGTCGTAATGTGCGATACAAAGGACTACTGACCTTGACGAAGACGTGACCGCCGGTGCCGCTCTTCGGATTGCCACGGAAGCCGTTTGCGCGGATCGTGGTGGTGGTGTTGAGTACGGGATTCACAAACGAGATCTCTGGGAAATATGGAGAAGAGAGCAGAAACTGTTGTGTAGCAGGGAGAGGATAGAGCCCTGCGAGATAGAAGGCGACATAACTGCCCATAGCACCCGAGTCTGACACAGCGGCTGTTTAGCGAGCTTGTAGGCCCATCAAAGTTCAGATACACACCGTCGTTTCCTGGGAGGCCGTTCACCGAGGTGTTGTAGAACTCAGCAATGACTTGCCGAGAGCGCTGAGTGCTCAGACCAGGTCGATTAGCGTAATGGTACATGAAAGGAATTTGTTGGGAGGGTTCGTCCGTGGAGTCGAAGTAATCCTGGTCACAGCATTAGGTCTTGATTCCCGAACTATCGCATCGCATAAGACAATGAACTTACCTGGTCGAAGATGAAGTTAAGTCTCGAGATAAACTTGCTATTACCACCTTGCAGTTTGATAAGCCGCGTAGTGTCATGGGGAACGTATTGTGAGTACTGTCCTCGCTCTTAGCTCAGACACTTCTTTCCGTTTCACGGGGAGTGTTCGTACCACGATAGGTGCCCCTTCATAGAAACCGTCATGATTTTGCGCATTCAAGAAGCAGGTGGAATGCAGTGGATCGTGGATACTGCAATGCCTCGGGTCCGTGAGGTTGAACACGCCATTGGCGAAGCGGGGCTAGAACGTGATGGTCAATGAGTAGCCTTAAAGCGTGCTGGCTAATACTCACCTGCATAAATCCGACGATGTCGGTCTGCCCAGGGAACGTAATGTTTGGGTTCCAGACGTTCGCAAAGTTCTCTGAACGTTGTGCATACTATCGCGAACATCAATCTACGGTTGGACGCAGACGTGTGGAATTCATACCTTCTTCGCATCGCCCGTGCGACCGAGGATCTTGGCAACCTGCGAAATACTGAAGTCGTCGAATGCGTACTGCAGGGACAGATTATGAGCCAGGATTATACAACGACATACGCTTTCAGACTAACCTCCAAAGTCCTTGATACCTGCTTCGAATTCGTGCCACTTCTTTCCCAGACGTCGGAAGGTATGTAGCCTAGAGATTTCCATATGTTCACCTGCCTTCCTTGAACGTCCCAATTCGGAGGTTGCGACTCGGCATCTGCGAGCAGGGCTTGATAGAGCGCATTGGGATCAACGCTCAGTTCCTGAGCGTGCTCGTGGAACCTAATGGAAGTGAATCAGATGTGGACGCAATGCGGCATCGCCTAAACTCACTTGACAAAGAACTCAGCAACTATGGGGTCGCCATCTATGGCACCAGAATGTTAGCGAACGCAAAACTCGTACGAGCTCAAGGAACAGACTCACTACTCCCGCCTTGAATGTAGTGCTTGGCCGTCGCCCCTCGGCATTCGGGAAGCCATCCTTGTCACGATCATGAGTAAAGACCTATCCCGAAGGCCAAAGAGGTCACCTTCATGTTGTTGGATATTGAGCATTCCCCGAACAATCTGTGCGAATCTCGCAGGATCATGAAGTGCCATCAGAGAGTACAGTGTCCGGTAGGTGTCCCACTGCATACATATTAGTGCTGAGCAACTTCAAGAAGGTGTGAGACACGTACATTGCAATAGAACGAGTCGTAATATGGCTCCGTGGAATTCCATCTTGGATTTTCGCCAGTATCTGTAGACATTCATCAATCTAGTGTGTAGTAGCAAGACAAATTGTCTCACAGTCTGCCGGAGAAATATGCGTCCTGTACAAGGAGCTATAGAATAGATCCACAATTTCTGGATCTACACCCGAAGGATTGACTTGGACGCGGCCGAGCAGTTCGCTCCACTCGGCTCTAGCCGCTGAGCGTACACCTTCGAAATCAAAGTCTGGAATCTCTGCTTCTGCGTTCGCGCAAGCTTGCTCGGAAGAGATGAAAGACACTCCGACTCGTGCGAGTATAGAAGTTGTCCCTTGTTGCAGGCCTCGTCAGTCCATATCTATCCCGATAGGTATGGCTTACCGTTAGGGTTCGGAGCGAAAGTGAACATAGCGCCCAATTGATCAGTGAAGCCTAGTAGGATATGTTGAGCCTGCATCAAGACGGAATGTGACCGTAGGACCCACTCGTGTACAGTTGCGTGATAGTCACAGTCTGTTCAACAGGAAAGTCTGCCAACCATGCTCCATATTCCTTTGGAGGACCCTGCGACACCATATCGAACAGTGTTCTAGTGAGCGATTGATAGACTCACCAGCTCATATCCCTCCCCTTTGAAGTCGACGCAAGTGAACGCGTGATATCTCCCAGGCCCGAACGACGCCTCGAAATGTGCGCCGCCTGTGCAATCCAATACATAGGCCATTCGCAACATCCACTTACCGAAGACTCACCTGTGACGCGTGCCGTCTCAGGGTCAAGATCCATGACAGGATCCGTACTGCTCATTTGCCCATCATTCGTGATGTCCACCACGATCCGGGGTGTCTTCGTCGCCTTGAGGAATGTGTATCTGAGGAAGGGCTGAGAAGCTGCAAGCGAACAGTGATAAGGAAGCTCACCGATGCAACGCAGCTCGCCGAGTCGCGGTAAGTTCAACTCGAATGTCGGTAGACTGTTTGATGCCACATGAGAACGCGAGGTATATTAGCATTCATGGGTGTAATAAGTCGTACCAGGTTGGTTGAGAAGTAACCTGGCTCAGCTGCATCATCGGGCGACCCTTCATAGCCCAGACAATCAGAACTGACACGAGTATACAGGCGATATGATACATGTTACCATCTGGAAGAACCTTGCGTAGCGTCTTCCGCCCGTCCAGAGACGTCTGGCATTCCTCGAATGTATTTCCCACTCCGCATGAAGCGAAGGGCCAAAGTTTGAACAACGAGAGCGGAACAGCCTATCGAGAGGGCGTCAATGGTTGTTACCGCTGAGGAGGGCGCGCACTAACACCACCAGTACCATCGTCGTGCAGTTGAGAGAACCCGGTAGCATTGTATATTGGGTTTGCATCGTAACCCGCATGCTACAGGAAACGCATGACGTAAGATTCACAGTCAGCAATTCAGTAAAGACGCACATTGCCAGGTGAGTCTGTGTCCATCCCGACCTTGACCATTCCATGAGGGAGGGTTGCACCTGCCTCAAGTGAGCTACTCAGACCATAGATCTCGCAGTTGAATCGACTAACCAGGGAAGACATGACCACCGTTCGTCGTCCCGACGAATAGGTTAACCCGACTCGCCGCATCCTTGATGAACACAGGAGAGGCCGATGATCCAAAAGCTCCAGAGGCTGCAGAGCTCGATGCAGATGTACTTGCGGGTGTTTCAGCACCCAGAACCCAAGCATTATACCCAAGCGCAACGCCTAAGGCTACAGCTCGCTGTAGCAGCAACATCGTGACGAGAAGGCGTCAGCAGTCAGCAATGTCTAGCTCGCCGCGTTTCAGCAAGATCGCATTTATACTGAGCCTCGAGGGCAAAGAGCCCGAGAACATCAGTCAACCGACCGCGTCCTCGGTAACTGCGTCTGCGCGCCTGGAGCCCCGCCGCCGGCCCTCTGCACGGCGGACACATGACTGGCGACCATGCTGAACGCAAGCGAATGCACTTAAAGAAGCGGGCACGATGCACAGAACGGTGAACATGTGAGGTATGGGGATCACGTACGAGTCAAGTCCGCGATAGGGCAGCCGGACGCGGCGGGCGTAGGACGGCGCAGAATGGGTCGGTCGCGCCGGTCGCGGTACAAGCAAGAAGACGGTGAGAGTTTTCGTACTCGCATGACTTACACGTGCGCGGCCTCTGCGAGTGATCAGAAGCATCCCGTATGCTATAAGGACATCCTGATGTCTTCCAGTACTAGCAGTGTCAGTCATGTTGCAAGAGGACAATTGAAAGTTACGTACGACGACAAGGTGCGTATCCGCGAAGACTTCCTGGGCAGCGCAGCAAGTCGGGAAGCACGAGGTCAGCATCCGTTACGTCCGGCATGTAGCTTCGCGAAGTCACGCGGGCAGTAGAACGTCAGGAGTCATAGCGTTACGATGAATGATTCAGAGGGTTCTCTATAATACACTTGGCCGTACAAGCACTCTCATCAGTCTCTACTGATACATGATATGCCTGTGAACCCTGTCAGTTCAACCATAGCCATGATGCGAAGGACTACAATGACATACGCGGTATCAAACTGCTCCATCAGGTCCAAGACCTGCTCCAGATGTCTAAACGACAGCGTCTCGTTACGCCCGGCTGCGAGCGCCCCAGCTGTCTTCACGACGTTCTTGATCTGTCGCCCGTTAACCTTCTTCTCGCCGAGGGATCGCAGTTCCTCCTTCGTGAGACCGCCATACGGCACGTCTCCGTTCACCTTCTTGAGGAATGCGAGCCAGATATGGCGCTTGGCGTCAGGGGAGAGATCTTGGTAGCGCAGCGAGACGTGGATGCGCGACTGGAACGCCTCGTCGAATACACGAACTCGGTTCGTCGTCAAGAACAGGATGCCGCGGAAGTACCTGTGGGCGTCGACCGCGTCAGCGCTCTCCGAGAGTAATGAGTTGAGTATTCAATGGCACTGCTTACTCAAGCTGTCGGAGGAACACGGCAACCATGGCGTTCCGCTCGATGTGAGCGAGCGTGCGCTCCTCCAGGAACACGTCCGCTTCGTCGATGAGTACCACCGCACCCCAGATCGCCGACACCTTGAGGATGGAGGTAAGGCACTGATCGAGGGCGTCTGCGTGCGTCCCGAGATCTGCCGCTCCCACAACATACAACGGCTCTGCGAGACAATTTCCAAGTGAGGTTAGGGGTGTGCGGAACATACAGAGACTCGTGAGACGTACTTCGCACGTCTATTCAGAGCGTTTCGGCACCGTTCAGCGAGATGATTATAGATGTAGAAAAACGGACTTACATTCGCTCATAGCTTCTGCCGTCAAGCTCTTACCTGTTCGGACGACGGTGGTGAGCACACGAGCCAATTCGCGTTTTCGCGCATCACGTACCAGTTCCTGGGTTACCGAAGAGGTTGATGACAAGTCCGTGTCCCTTGCCAGATACGAAGTCGTCGAATTTGGCCGAGGTACCTGCGGCATGCGATTCTACCAAAGTCTTGAGTACCATTTTGTGTGCCGGCGGAATGACGAGCTGTTCAAAGGCCTCGTCGTTCCACTCGAACGATTCTACCCTCTCTACAATGAACTCCACTAGAGATGAGCGCATCAGCGTTTACTGAGGACGCAAAATAGAGCGCGTATGTAGTACTCACAGAACTCTTTGTCCGTGAAACTAAAGCCATAAACGATCGGCGAAGTGAGGAGTAGCTCCTCGTCAGTGAGCGGGCGCGCATCCGGGTCCGCAGCCGACGTATCGGTGGCTCCGGCACGCTTAGCATGTCTATCTATGTCTTGTCTGGAAAGCGTCTTGGTCACACGGGGCAGCATTGGGTAGTTGGGTACAGTATCCGCAAACGTCTCTGTGGACAAATACTCACACCGGTCAGTCGGTGCTCCCACATCCATGGGACTGGGACGAGCAGCGCTACGTACTCCGGTCTATCATGATCCTCGAGTTCACCTGTAATCATAGAAAGCTCAATTTAGAGGTCCAATCTCACCAGGTAGTTGTCACGTACACTGGACTTCACGTATGCCCTCTCCTTGAACTTGAACGCGAGGCCACGGTACGCGACATGGTGCATGCCGCCAGCTACTTCGACCCACTTCTTCCCGCGCTGGATCAGTCTCTCTTTCAGACCCTCCATGCCCCCAGGGCCAGAGTAGTATTGAATAGGGTACGCTACGAGCGTCGAGATCTTCTTCGCTCCCTTAAACCGCGGCACATCGATGACTCTTCCTAGGCCGGCGTACCCGAACGTGGGTGGTACGTCGTTCTCGACTTTAGCGCCGAGACCCGTGCCGAGTTCGCCGAGATTGTCCGCGGGGCTCCCGATGTCGACCTCGATGTACTCGAGGACAAGACGCCAGAAGTATTGCATCTGTTCTTGCGAGTTCTTGTGGGTAATGAGGCCTGTGGGATCGTACGCCGCCGACACAGCGGCCTGCGCATCCGCCTTTTGGCAGAGCTCGGCATGGACGAGTCGGAGCGCGCGGGGCTCAGACGTGACGGGGCAGAGTGTGTATACAGTCGTCTTTCCAGGAACGAAGAGGGCCCACAGGAGTTCGAAAGTGATCTCACCATGCTCTAAGAGAGACGCAAGGGAATCGAGCGTCGCTGAGTAGGTCTCTTTCAAGTAAGACAGGAGGTGGCTGAGATGCTCGTATGTGCGGCGGAGTGGCGACTCATCGGGCTCATCCGCCATCTTTCCCGCAAGGCTTTCGGCGTGCGCAGTGAGCTCAGGATACCAAGACAGGAGTGTATTTGGATCGATCTGGGACACAGATTGAGTTTAGCCTTCTATCGACCGTTCGTCTCAAACACGGCTTACTCTGAGTGGTTTCGCCGTCCAAGAGATGCCTTGCATATTGCCAATCACATCCTGGCCGACCTTGACAAGCTCAGGACTGTTTATCTGCAAGGACGTCGTCACATTGAAGGTGTTCGCTCTTCCGTCTTGGCTGTAGTTGAACTTGCGGATGACGGTGAACGCATACACCGAGTACTTCGAACCGTCATTCTTGTTCGCCTTGTCCTCTTCATGGGACTGAGGCGCCGGCTTGATGATCCATCGGTTCTTGAACGTATCATGAATCTCATGGAGGTATTTGATCTCGAGAACGCTGCCTGGAGGACCGTCCGGGATCTCCTCCTCTGCCGTTGGGGGCGCGTCATCCATTGGATCCATCTCGACTGTGTCTCCTCTCTGCGCGGGCATAGCAAAACCTGGGCCACCATCCTCCCCCGGAGCGAAGAACGTGATAGGAGGGCTAATCGTACGGGCGTTTGTGCTCGATCCTAGCACAATGAGATTGATACATACTTTGCCGGCAATGCTAACATGTGCCTTGTCTGCATTCGCTGAATGCGTTGCTGCAATTTCTGACCTTGCATGCTGGGGGTATGGGTGACGGTAGGGAGGAAGTGGCGTGGTTGCTTTATTTGCGTCCTAGGGTGGGTTGATATATGTATCAGCCTCGTGGGCGGCACTGCAGCAGATCGGATCTGAATCGACGTACAAAGAATGTTTGATTGACTGCAGAGTTCTAATTCGCCGACTAACGCAGTCAAACACAGCGCCGAGAGGTATAACGACCTTCCCCTTATGTCGAGAAGCTCTTGTTGCGCTACGGCCTGCGGTTATCGACGACGCTGCAGCACAGAGTGTGTTCCGGCCCGTGCGTCTCGTGCAGTGGCTTCAGTCGATTAGAATTCGAGGAGCCGCAGATTTGTTATTGGAAACTTGTTGTGAGGAGGTTGCTGACTTGTACAGGAGTTTGCGTACGTCTGTCGTACTAGTCAACGTTGCCAAGTGACCGGGCCGATGATCATCGAGTAAGCACTGCGATTCAGAGTCAGAATCTTCAATCTAACCTAGAGCAGTTACTGCGGCGTTGTCGGTACCGGACGTTGTTGGAATACTCGTGACTCAGACAGCTGAACCACCACTGCGGCAACGCAAAAGGACATCGGGTCATACAATGCAGAACTGGCATATCGAAACGCGGTATCCAGCATTGGACTTTGACAGACGGAGACAAAACAACAGAACTAGACTACACAGACCTGATGCGATGAAACGAGCTAGAAGGGCCTGCAACGAGCAGCGTAGTCCGAATTTATCAACAACGCCGCGTTGGCGGCAGCAAGGACCAGGAGTCTCGAAGGACAAGCAGAAACAAGAGAGTCGTGACAAGACGGCGTCGGGCGGCCGACGGCTGCGCGGTGCTATTAGGCGGGATTCACACGACTCTGATCCGCCGGTATCACCGCATTAGGCTATCATTCGACGCTCGTCACCGGCGCCCATGTTCAAGGCAGCGCTTCGCTTGCTTGAAGTTGCGGCGATGATCTCCCAGTGTGCTCGTAGCAAGCTCGTACAATTGTATGTTCGTACCCCTCGCACAGAGTCTATCAGTTAACCGTACTCTCATATAACTTTCAGCAGATGTGATATTTTGTTTTAGATGCAACGTATGCCAAACGAGCCAGCTAAAGGAGACGCTTGACAATCCGTGTGTGTACTCCAGCCTAAACGTGAACTATTAGCTTGAGAGTCGTGTAGTTTTACAGTGGGTCCAACTTGACATGAATACAGCGCGCAAGATTATCTGACAGGAATGCGCAACCTTCAGCCAAAGGCACGCCATCCTTCCCCACACTTGGCGCCCATCTTCTTTCCAGCTGACGACGATTCTTCAACGCCTTTGTCACTAGTCACCGTGGGCATATGAGCATGGTACACCTCGAACTATCGTGAATTCGTGGTGAGGACTGTTTGAATGAGCTCCGCATGTAATCAGTATGTTTCGAAGCTTTGATACATTCAAAAATGGGGATAAGGTTATCTATCTGGAATAATCCGCTTTAGGCCATGCCGACAGTATTTTGTTTGTTCCGGCCAGAGCGGGGGTCGAAATGACTGAGATACTATCGGGAATAAGACTACTGTGACTTCAGCATGGTACGGTGTGGACCATTTTGAACGTGTTCAAAGGGAAAATGGGTGTACTGCGTTATTCCTTTGTTATATGATCAACAGATAGGTCGCCGCGGTTGTTAAAGTATGTCCCGGTTCGGGGCACGTTGAATACATAGTGAATGTGGTTTCAATAGAGATTACCGTACTTTGCTCTAGTGCACTACGTCACCATACAAAGACCATACTGTCAGCTACGGACTACCTTGAGACTATGTTGAATACATGCAAATCAACACATGTTTTCCGCATGTCCTTACATTGATCTAGCCGATCGTTGTCGGAGTTTCATTGGTTGACCACTCACTATGTATTCAACGTGTCCCGAACCGGGACATACTTTAATGGTCGGGGTGAACTATCTGTTGACCATATAACAAAGGAGTAGCATGATACACCCGTCTTCCCCTTGAACACGTTCAAAATGGTCCACACCGTACCATGCTGAAGCCACAGGAGTCCCATTCCCGGTAAAATCTCAATCGTTTCGACTCCCGCACTAGCCGGAACAAACAAAATACTTTCGGCATGGCCTGATGTGGATTATTTTGGATGAACAGTGTTTACCCCGTATTGAATGTTTTCAAGCTCCGAAACATAGTAACTACATGCGGAGTCCATACAAACAATTACCACCATGAATTCACGATGGTTCGAGGTGTACCATGCTCATATGCCCACGGTGAGTACTGCAGCACCCGAGGCACCGATGCTCGAAAATACCTCTCATGGGAAAGAGGACTTGTCTCGTCTGCGATTTGCCCGGCTATATCCTCTCCGTCCTGCCCACTTATAACCACTCGCCCCACCTCAACCTGCGAGGAGCCCAAGAGCGTGCGTATTCTGGAGCAGATATGGACACGCGTAAGGCGACCTCGTATCAGAACCACTACCTCGGGCCATGGCAAACTCTATCAGCGTGTGTACAAGCACACGACGCGCTAACGCTCCGATTATAAGAGCCCACGAATGGCCCTGGGGTACGGTGCCTCTCGCACCCCATCTGTGGCGAGTGCGCACTCCTTTGAGACCTCCTACAAACTCTCAGCGGTCTCACGCCTACAAGGTTCTGTCAACGGCTTGAACTATCGCCCAACGCGCATTTCAGATGGCCGTGATTACGAAGGACGATGTGGAGACGCGTAGCGCGAGTATCGAGAAAGCCGGAGAGGACTCGATCGTGGAGGTGGCCTCTGTGAAGCCGGTCGCGATTGCGTATGGCGGAGAAGAGGCGCTTCCACCACCTCCTGACTTGACGCCCGCGCAAGTGAAGGCATTGTATAGGAAGATCGACATGAAGCTCATGCCCATCCTGACATTGATGTACCTCTGCTCGTTCTTGGATCGAGGGAACATCGGTGAGTCCCCGTACTGGTCAGTTCGGAGGATACTATGGGGAACTTACACACAGTGTGTAGGAAATGCGAAATTGCAGGGGCTTCTGACCCAGCTCGATCTGACAGGGAACAAGTACAACATCGCCCTAGTTCGTTCTTCCCATTTTTCATTTCAAATGTCTGTCAACCGCTCATACCACACTCCAGACAATGTACTTCGTCGTACGTGACACACGTTCGTGTACTAGAAATTGTGTAATAAACCCGCGATAGCCTTACTGCTTATGCGAGTGTCCCGCGAAGTGCGTTGTTTGCTCCATTTTCTACGCTTCACTCGCACTCATATACGCATGATATCATTTTCAGCCTGGTTCTGAAGAAGTTCCGTCCATCGAGATGGCTACCAGGAATCACGGTGAGCTCTCAATAACAGCGCTACAGACTCTCGATTGACGGGACGTATAGATGGTATGGGGGATCATCATGTGAGTCTGCGCTGATAACGCGATGTCCGATTTGACGTACTAAATCCCTCGACAGGACGCTCATGGGACTGTGCAAAAAGTAAGCCGAAAACTCGTGCACGGCGTTTATGATTTCGTTCATTAGCTTTCTTCACACAGCTACCCACAACTCGTCGGTACACGAATTTGCCTTGGGGTCGCGGAGGCAGGTCTTTTCCCCGGCGTAGTCTACTAGTGCGTGGTCGTTTCTCGTTCTAAGCTCGTCCTGAGTTTGACCGCGCGAATGTAGCTTGACGCTCTGGTACCCGCGCCACATGATCCAGTACCGTGTGGGCGTGTTCTTCGGAGGCGCAACCCTCGCCGGGGCGTTCTCAGGCCTACTGGCGTTTGGGATCTCGTTCATGTCTGGCACCGCTGGATTACTGGGGTGGTCTTGGATCTTCGTGAGTTTTGGGATTCGTTTGATAGCGTATGCAATCGTTGATATGCGCTTCGGTATAGATCATCGAAGGCCTTGCGACGGTCGTTGTTGGGTTCTTCTCGTTCTTCGGTAAGCTGGTAGGCCCTCGGCGACATTAGGATACTAACTGTGCAATACGCACTTCTGCAGTGCTCGTCGACTTCCCACACACAGCCAAGTTCCTCACTCCTGAAGAACGGGCATACGTCGTGCACCGAAAGAGTACGTGACCGGACATCGCTGATTTCTCACGTATCGCGCACTTATCCTTAATTCCTTGTAACTCACAGAATACGACAACTCGTCCGTTGGCGAAGAAGAGCACTTTGAGTTGCGCCACATTTGGGAGACCCTGGGGGACTGGCAAGTATGGTTGCACATCCTGATCTATATGTCGGTTATTGCCCCATGTACGTGCTATTTCTTGAGCTTCTCGGCTGTTTGACACTGAGAAAATTTGTAGTGTATGGGATATCCCTCTTCCTTCCGTAAGTTCACTTTCTGGTCACTTGTTACGCTCACTACTGAATTGGCGACATAGATCAATCATCAATGGGTATGCACCACGCTCCGAGTCACCGAACGAAGAGCTATTATCTGACAATATTGACGCAGGTTCGGCTTTACCGCTGCCATATCGCAACTCCTCACCGTGCCACCATACGTCTTCGCCAGTACGTATTTGCCCTCTTACTCATTTGTCTGCCTCTGATCCAAAATTCTTTCATTGGTTAGCTTGTACCCTCCTTTGGTGGGCGATATGGTCCGACAAACTCAAGATGCGGTTCCCATTCGTGCTCGCCGGACTCGTCTACATCCTCGTCGGATTCGCCATCAATATCTCCGACGTGTCCATTGGCGTCAAGTACTTTGGCACGTTCCTCGTCGTCGCGGGCTCGTATGCGAGCTTCCCTGGTGTCGTCGCTTGGTAAGTACCCGCATACGCCTTACTATTTGCCGCAGTAAATCGCACTTGGGAACCTGAGCTGACAAATTGGCTTTCATATAGGCTAGGGAACAATCTCGCGGGTCACTATAAGCGCGGTGTGGGAATGGCGCTGCACATTGGTATCGGGAACTTCGCAGGCGCAATCGCAAGCAACATCTACCGTACGCAAGACGCCCCGCGATACATTATAGGCCGTACGTATCCATGCTTATCTTCCCCATCCCATTATGGTCTTGCTAATTGTTTCGTTGCTGTCAGATGGCATTGAGCTCATGTTCGTCGGCATCGGGTTCATCACCGTTCCGATTGCGGTTATTGCGTACAAACGCATCAACGCGCACCGCGATGCGCTGGTGCGTGAGGCGAACGAGAAGGGCGAACACCTCTCGCCAGAAGAGCTGAGAAGGATGGGCGATCGTGCGCCTGACTTCCGGTACACACTCTGAGAAGGAGATGGTGATGATCAGGCGGATGCGCACGTCTGCTGTAGAGGTAGACTGGAACGAAGAATGAAGGGGGGCCATACTGGTGCATTGTAAGCTGTCTCGAGGACGTCATGTATGTATAGACATTGGGATTGATTTGGGCTAAAGGACATCAGGCAGTGAGCCTTGGACCTCAGAATCGGAGATAATGACAGGAAAGAAAGAAGAGCTACGTATAGGCCACTCTGAATCTCTGTCATTATATGTCACTCCGAGAACCAGACACCAATTACCTTTAATGGCGGCCTTACTTCACTCAAGGCTGCCGCCTCCTTGATGCTCGAAGCGCCCATGATAACGCGATCACCTGATCGCGTTGAGTATATAGACGCTGAAATTGCCTCCGGCTTCTCCCGTTGGATCCCGAAGCGCTGAGCAGACGCTCTGGCTCAGACTGCATCTGCCATCTCCCACCATCCATCCATCCATCTTCAGCCCCGTTGGTTTCAGTCCTCACCTCCTCGTTTTGTGAACATCTATAGTCGATTTGACTGAGGTGCTTGACCAGCACATCTGCTGGCGCTATCGTATTACATCTCTCGTGGATCCCGTCAGCTTAGGCTCGAAGAATATAAGCTGATCACTTCCCAACGGACCCACACTACTGCTGTCTCATTCGTCGCAAGGCAGCAAATGGCAAATACCCACTTTATATCTCTAGAAGGACTCCTGGAGCTGTGCCGTACAAGCACTATAGGAACGTATGGGTATGCGGTCTTGGCAAATGCAAGGTACGCCTTTGTGTCCACTTCTATCCGAAGGATCACATGTTACACTCGCCCAGTTCGGGGCACCTTTGATATACTGGCCTTTGGGTACCCGCGGTCAGCTATCTTAGGACTTTACCTTGACTGGCTCAGACGATGTTCTCTGCTACCTATGAGTTAGACTCGTAAGGGCAGTAGCCATTGTGTTGGCATCGGTGTACTATCCCAAGGCAAACTTGTGAACGCAAAAGCGCGACACACACTGCAAATGATCATCTTAGACATCATGCCTACTTGAGTTTCCATTTCCACACTTCTCTGTACACTCTACCGGCCAAGAACTGAACACTACCCGTTCTCAGTGATGTCTCACTGTACTCGCTGATCATTCTAATAGCGCTTGAGGCAACAGAGTCACTTCTGTCGTCGAAGGCGTCCTTCGAATGCCCTCACATGGATTCCACCTCACTGGTCATCGGTTACAGTCGACTTCTGCCGACGGCTACTTCAGCCTGCAACCCTGACTTATGGAGTATTCTCAACACGACGCCTAGGGCACGAGAGCAGGGAGAGCCGCATGCGCACCGGTTCCGAATTTCACGTCTGTGAGTGAATGCATGCGTTATAAGCATATGTCTCACTCTGCTGTAGAAGCTAGCAATGCTACAAACGCAGTCACGGGCATGCATCAGGCGGAATGCTCGGATGGTGGAGCTAGGAAGCGTAGCGCATGGTGAGCGCGCTTCCTTCGCTTCTGATCCTCCGTTGCTGCCCGCCTTCGCCGCCCTTGTCTCTTTCGCGCGCATCCTGGACGCGTTCTCTCAAAGCACCTTCAGACTTCGATGACGTCCCATGCACTCGCCCAAGAGATGGAACCCTGCCGCCGTACGGCCGTGCTCACATGGCCACGCATCGTCCGCCAGGCCGCATCCTGGCTTCCGCCGGCATCACAGTCTGTTCTGGTGTTGGTCGCGTCCGCTACCGCCGCCGTTCGTGCCGCAACACAACTTGGTGTTCGATTTGTCCGCGCCAAGACTCAACTCAGTTGAGGATGGGTGGATGGCATCCTCCATGGAACCGAAGAGACGATCATGGGTCCGCAGCGCCATGCGCTCTCTCTCGCCGACCAGAATGTATGCTCTGTACGCTATCCTCAGCTGTTCGCCCAATTGTGCTCTCCGGGCTTTTCCTGCATGTTCACCCATCCGCATTGTGAGGCCCGCCGGCGCGAGCTTCCTTGGCGGATGCTTGTATGTACGGATATAAAGCTCTCTCTTCACGGTCCGTTCCATTCGACGACCCGCAAGTATAGCCATGGGTCGTGCTCTCACCTCGCTCGTAGCCGTTCTAGGGGCTACTCTTTCGCTCTCCTCACTTGCCGTCGCAGGCAAGGGCAGACGAGCGGATGTACCCATTCCAGACCCTGCTAGCCATGTCAATCTCTTCATAGGCACGACCAGCTCCGGACATGCATTCCCGGGTGCGTCTTATAGCTTCTTGTGTGAATGTATCCCTCATATGGCCTTTGACCTCCAGGTGTCACTCTCCCGCACGGGATGGTCAAGGTCGGGATGGATACCGACTCTCCAGATAATGTATGTTACAGTGCAGCATCGCAATTCCGAGACTTTTCACCATTACTGAGACTGCGCTAGCACGCAGGCTACGACTCCAACCCGTCCTTTTCAGCAACAGGCTTCTCTCAGTTGCATGACGACGGCACAGGAGGGGTGAGTTAGAGCATATATTCTGACATTCAACGGAACTTGGTACTGACAAACTTTTTTNATGCTGCTTTAGTCTGTGCCACTCTCCCTGTGGAAAATATGGCCCTTTGCGTTGTGTGGGGATGATAACAGATTTGAAGTCTGCGCGTGCGACATCAACTCGCGCAAAGTTCCCCGGAAGATACTCGCAGATGGTAAACTGTTCAGGCACCAGTGTTCTCAGGTTCCCCAGAGGTTGAACTTTCTCTTCAGGGTCTCCGGATGATGCCGCCGAACCTGGATACTTCGCGTCCAACCTCGTGGGTGTTGCTTCAATATCGTAGAACGTACATTCTGATGTAGTCAACAACACTCTGAACTACAGTCTACCAACATTCATGTTGAGCTGACCGCCACACGCCGGGCAGCACTCCATCGGTGCGCCCTGTCACTTACTAGCCGTACTCATCACACTGATACTTTGCCATCAGCTACACATTCCCGTCAAGCGCAACTATTCCACGACTCGTCGTTGATATCACCAACGACGGGCAGCAGAGCAACTCGCTTCCCATCGTGCATATTGAACCCGATACAGGCCGTGTCACGGGCGGTGCGACGTTCGCGGCGAGCTTTGGTCCTGGTGTGTACCGTGCGTACACGTGTGTTGACTTCAAGGGTGATGGGTTTGACTTGGTAGGCCGCTGTTGCTTCTTTGAAGGCGGATTGATACTGACCATTGGACGTTCGAATGTTTCATTTAGGGGAAGCCATCGGAGTACGGCACTTATCTGGGCAACTCACCGATCCGCGGGCTTGTGGACGGAATCCAGGAGTATACAGGTACGCATACATGCGCTCAATGTTCCTGGTTGTGGTCAATCACATCCGCTATGATGCAGGCTATCGCAGTGAGCTCGGAGCGCTCCTCGGGTTCAACCAGAACGGCAACGGTATGACACCCTTTTCCAACCGTCGAGACCATGCCACTGAGTCGCCCCATACACAGGTGAAACGAAGATCTACGTGCGCGTAGGCGTCTCTTTCATCTCGACCGCGCAGGCATGTTCGAACGCAGAGGCGGAGATCCCCACGTTCGACTTTGATGGGACGCGCACGGCAGCGCGCAACACGTGGAATGAGCTCCTGGGCCGTATGCAAGTCGAAACTGATAACGTTGATGACGACACGGTCGAGCTGTTCTACTCGTCCTTGTATCGAACGCACATCTCCCCAGCAGACTGTGGGTTCCTTCTTCATGCATCTGCTCAAGGAGATTGACGAGCCAGATTCCGCCTCAACTCTAGATTCCGGCGAGAACCCCCTCTGGAACTCCGACGAGCCTTACTATGACTCGTTTTACTGCAACGTGAGCCCCTCTTATGCATTTTATATGACATCTGATCTTGAGTCGTCTGCTCTCCACAGTGGGACACATTCCGCACACTCTACCCGCTCATGTCGCTTCATGACCCCGAGAACTTCGCTCGAATCGTCCGGGGAATGATCAACATCCAACAGCACGAAGGTCCGTAATGAAGCCGTGAACTCAACTGCTGGACGCCAAGAGTGAATCTGACATTGCGTTTCAGGCTGGCTCCCGGAGTGTCGTGGGGCGACCGCGCAGCAGTGGATCCAGGGCGGAAGCGGTGCGTGCGCCGCTCACCATAAGAGACAGCGACGATCTGACCTCTTTGGCAGATGGAGATCCTATTCTGGGCGAATTCTTCGTCAAGTGCGTCCGCTACCCTCTGTTCCGCTCTCATAGAACGGTTCATTGAGCACACGAGCCTCAGGTTTGCAGATGAAGCCGCGTCTCTTGGTGTGTCCGCAGATGCGCTTTACAAGGCTCTGCTGGCCGACGCTGAGGACCAGCCGCCGAACTGGGACCTGCAAGGCCGGCAGGCGAACGCGTGGAAGCAGTATGGGTACATCCCTCAAGACATCATCGAGGCCGGTGGGGCGAACACGAAGCAAGTCTCGCGCGCGCTTGAGGTGTGTGTAGGATTCTGCCTGGCCGATGAGACATGCGTGGCTGATGAGAGCGTGATAGTACGCGTTTGGCGACTTCGCGGTGTCTCAAGTCGCGAAGGCGATGAACAACAGCGCGGATGGCGAGAAGGTGGGATCGCGTCCTCTTCTATCCAGACTCTGCCTTGAGCGACTCATTGGATTTCTATTGTGTGCTACAGTACGCCAAACGCGCTGGAAACTTTGTCAACGTCTGGAACCCGAACATGACAGTGACCGGAAGCGAGTCCATCTTCCAGGGCATGGTGCAGGTTCGTGGCACCTCTTGTCTCGAACGCTGTGCAGCAGCTGAACATGTGGCCTACGATGCAGCCCAGGTTTGTGAATGGGAGCTTTGGGTTTACAGACCCCAAGCACTGCAGCCCGAACGACAACAGTGGCGAGAACTGCTTCCTGTTCAACACGAACTTTGATGGATTTTACGAATCGTCGCCCATCGTCGTACGTCTGTTCACATTTGCTTACACATGCTCCAAATCGCTGAAGGATCTTGTTCCTGTGAACAGTATTCGCAGTTTGTACCTCAGGACACAGCGAAGTTGATCGAGCTGCAAGGCGGCGCGGACAAGTTCGTCTCTCGGCTTGACTTCATCTTCGACCAGGTATGCTCCTCACCACCGTAGTCGCCAACCTCTCCAGTCCTGCTGATACAATGTACTGTAGAACTACTTCGACTCGACAGACGAGCCCTCACAGCAGATCCCGTTCATGTACCACTACGCCAACAAGCCGGGCCACAGCACGCAACGCTCGCGCCAGGTGCTCGCAGAGCACTTCAGCACCGCAACGAACGGACTCCCAGGGAACGACGGTACGTCCCCTCATCATCAAACCCCCACCCTCCATGACCCCCGACCCCCCATCAGCTACACCCACTTGAGCACTGACGCCCCGGCATACGTCACACAGACTCGGGCGCGATGGCGAGCTACGTCGTGTTCTTCCTAGCGGGCTTGTACCCGGTGCCGGCGACGAAGCAGTACCTGCTCTCGTCGCCGTTCTTCCCCCAGATCTCGTTCTTCAACCCGGCTTTCAACTCCACGACGACAATCGTCGCGCGCAACTTCGCCGGGAACCCCTCGGGCGGCACTGGAGGCACCGTCTTCGTACAGGTAAGCTCCGGTTCCACCGCCAGTGACGTCGGTCCAGAGAGGGGCTCGGGCGCATGCTGACTTGACGGCTGTGATATGTAGAACGTGACGATCGACGGGCATCCGGCCAAGTCGAACTGCTTCTTAGACTGGGACGTGTTCCAGCGCGGGGCGACGGTCGAGCTTACGCTCACAGACGACATCGAAGTGACGTGCGGGGACGGCGCCGACGCGCTCCCGCCGTCGCTCTCGACTGGGGGCTTCGATTGACTGCAGGACGTTTGAGCGGCTTGCGACGAGAGGACTTCTTTAGGATTCATTGGGAATCGAATGAGGGTGCTGCGAGTATTGGTATGATTATCCGACACGTCGACTGTACAACATAACGAGGATCTATCTATTGATATCTAGCTGCAGTGACTGTGATGCGTTGACTAAAATGACTATAACGTCTGCAATGAGATTCGTCCCCACCCCAGAGTCCAAATGGAGAAGCCATTATGATCAATTCAGAACCTCGTACTCGTCGTCCGCCACATCCTCGAAGCACTCCGTCTGCGCGTCCGACCAGTCCCACAGGGCCCCCCCCCCGCACCACGCGCCAGAAGACTTGCCGGGACGTCCGTCGCGCGGGCATCGGGCCCGAGCAGCTGTACATGCCGCATCCGACGTACGGTGTCAACGCCGGCCGGGACTAGTTGACGGCGAAGACATGTAGTGCCCACTCACCTTGCCGTTGAGGCTTTCTGCGCGAGGTGCGGTCGCAGCGAACAGCGGCGTCACGACCCCCTTGGAGACGTCGTGCGAGAACATATTCTGCGGCAAAGCCTCCGAGTCAGTACCACGACCTCACGATCTCACGAACGTCCAGGCCCGATGGCTCGAGGTCAACTATGAACGATGATGACCCACCCAGAACGCGGTCTCGACGCCCGTAGCATGCCTCATGAGTTCCGTGTGCACGTTCCCTGTAGCGCGAGTCGGCGGCAGTGAGCCGTCCGGCCATCGTCAGGATATATATGTACCGCGAGGAGGGCGGCACACCTTCAATGGTCGGAGGTGGACGTACCTGGGTTGACCGCTATGGAGACGACCCCTTGTTCCCCGTACTGTTCCGCCAGTTCGTGCGAGAATAGCAGCGTGCCCTACCAGTAGAGAGCCCGGTCAACCAAACCGGCAGGTAACCCACCCACGACTACTCCTACAGCTTGAGTGGTAGGCTCACCAGCTTCGACTGTCGATGGAGCTGCATCAACGAGCACTTCCGCCTAGCCGGCCCGTCCATGAGGGTCGTATAGTCGACCCTGCACAGCGAGTGGGGGATGGCGCACGTATAGTTGACCACGCGCGCTTTCTGCGCGGAGTGTTTGGCGGTGGAGAGGAGGACGGGCAGGAGGAGCTTGGTGAGGTAGAAGTGCCCGAGGACGTGGACCCCGAATTGGAGGTCGTAGCGTTGGCGGGTTAGGTGGGTAAGAGGCGGGCACAGGACGCCGCTGCAATA
>JAPEVG010000177.1:0-70394 GCA_029747595.1 Trametes cubensis
TCGGCGAGCCCATCAACCCTGAGGCGTGGCATTGGTACAACGACCACGTCGGTCGCAGGCAGTGTGCTATTGTCGACACTTTCTGGCAGACCGAGACGGGCTCCATCGTCGTTACGCCGTTCCCTGGTGCGATTGAGACGAAGCCCGGATCCGCAACCGTACCCTTCTTTGGTATCGAGCCGGCCATTCTCGACCCCGTTACAGGCGAGGTAGGATTTCGCAATACGCTCGTCATCTCCACTTGGTCTGACTCATCTTATCTCTTCCTACAGGAGCTGTCCGGTAACAGCGTCGAGGGTGTGCTCGTGCTGAAGAAGCCATGGCCATCGATCGCCCGCACGGTCTACCAAGACCACAACCGGTACCTCGACACGTACATGAAGCCCTACCCGGGCTACTTCTACACGGGCGACGGCGCCGCGCGCGACGAGCACGGCTACATCTGGATCAAAGGCCGCGTGGACGGTACGTGCTGCGCGGCGCTCCCGTGACTCCACCCCGCACTAACGCGCTTTGCACAGATGTTATCAACGTATCAGGCCACCGTCTGTCCACCGCTGAGATCGAGTCCGCGCTGATCACCCATGCTGGCGTCGCCGAGACCGCAGGTACGTCCGAGGCTGGCCCGCACTATTTCCCTCCCCTCACTACGCTCCTACGCTCTTTGTCTGTTTTCCGTGCCTGGGGCTGACGTTTTTCGCCGCTCTGTGACAGTGGTGGGCACTGCGGACGAGCTCACTGGGCAGGCCGTGTACGCGTTCGTGACGCTCAAGCCGTGAGTTCGATTTCTCCCCTCCCCCCTCGCTGTCAGTGCGTGGACCGGTGCTAACGAGCACAACAGTGAATTCTCGTACGACCCGAACGACGAAGCCGGGCTGACGAAGGAGCTCACGCTCCAGGTCCGAAAGGTGATCGGACCCTTCGCGGCGCCGAAGAAGATCTACATCGTCTCGGACTTGCCCAAGACGCGCTCAGGCAAGGTGTGTGTCTCTCCGCCTTCGTGTCTTTCATTCCATGCATGAGTCGGACGTGGTGGCTTATGCGTTTCCTCTTCAGATCATGCGCCGCGTGTTGCGCAAGATCGTCGCGGGTGAGGGCGACCAGCTCGGCGACCTCAGCACGCTCGCGGAGCCCTCCGTCGTCGACAACATCAAGCAGAAGGTTGCTGCCTCGTCATAGACGCGGCCCGCCCCGGAGTGCCCTTGCTCGATTCCTGGCTGTCGGTGCTGCTGCTGCTTCCGTTCCGACTCCGTACCCGTATTCTTGCCTACAAGGGGGTGGTTCGTTAATGCCTGAGGGGATATAGGGGGAAACGAGAGGTCTTGACATTTTGTTTTATTGAGAGTGCGCGAGCATACTGTACGATACTACTGAAAGATACCAGATGAAGTCTTTGAAGTATTCTACGATCGAGGGTCGAGTGTATATACATGTTATATGTTATGATGTCTTGGACAGATCCTATAAGGCTACAGGAAGCAATGGCTGTATTCTAAGATACGTTGAGATTGAGGGCACTTCTGCTTGCGCCGATGTGTAAGATATAAGATACGTGTTACGAGCCTACTCGGAAACAAGCTTCCATCTTGCGACAGGCACAGGCCTTGTAGCTACACATGCATGACATTGAGTGCTTCTCATCGTAACATCAGCAAAGTGTAAATCCTCTGAGAGCGTCTGTAACCTCTGTGACAGAGGTTACAGACGCTCTCAGATCACAGACTTGGCAGACCCAAGTTTCAGACCTTTCAGACATGGCAGACCCTATTGGAAGGATCACGAATATATATATAAATTTCTTTCTTCACAGTCATACTTGGAAGTAAACACACGGAAACTGATGATCTTCCGAGCTGTGCTGATTTATACAAAAATCAGCATTTACAAAAATGTCGCCAGAGCAGGATTTGAACTGCCAGCCTCGCCGGCAGAGCGAAGTGCTGATGACCACTGCACCACAGGGGCTTCATGGGTTTGGGTTACAGCTAACATATCAGTGTTTTTTTGAGCAGAGCTAAGCCGGGGTTGAAAGCCGCCGAGAACTCTAAGTCCCCATGTCGCTCTTAGTCTCCTTGTGTTCTGTACAGGCAAACCAATGAGGGCACACTGTGTCTTATAGCATATTCGCATGTCCTTTCTGACGTTATTATGGCTTGTTCAATGAAGGCCATGCACAAAATATATTTAATATGTCTGAGATCTGAGAGGTCTGAAACCTCTGAATTTTTTGGTCAGAGGTTTCAGACCCTTTCAGAGGATTTACGTTTTGCTGATGAACGGTCGCCTGATATAGAGCTCACCTTGTTGGCCAGTATCAGGCCTGTACGCCATCATGTACCAATCCTCCTTCCTCATCCGCTCGACGCGCTTCTTACTGAGCTTGAACCGGATGCATTCCTGGTACTGCACGTACTCCTGCATAGTCAGGATGAAGAACGTCCCAGGCGCCGGCTCCGCCTTGCCCTCGAAGATCCGGCCCATATCGTCGATGAGCCTCGTCGCGGTGGCGGCCGACGCCCGATAGAACAGCAGCTGCGTGCGCGGGTCGTACGGCGAGCTGAAGTTGAACAGCGGCGCGGTCGAGAAGTACTGTGCGGGCTGCACCGTCGCCTCCCACACCTGGATGTCCTCTGGCTCGCGCGAGAAGTCCGCCGGGAGTGCCCCAGTGAGTGGGAAGGGCACCGCGTGGTACGCGCTGGCAATCATGACCTCGAAGTCGACGAGCCACGGGTCCGTGCGCACGCGCCGCGCGGGCACGCGCCGGAGGCGCTCCTTGACGGGCATCGGCCAGAAGTCGTCGTAGGGCGCGATGTCGGAGAGCATGCGCCCGCTCAGGACGCGCGCGAGGAAGTCGGAGAGCCAGTGCGCGGGGTAGCCGGCGCGGTGCAGGTAGAAGAGCAGGCCGAAGAACGCGGCGAGGTTGTGCGGGCAGCGCACGTTGTGGGGGCGGAGCTTGGAGTGCCCGGGGATGAACGTGTTGAAGAGGACGCGGGTGAGCCATGTCGTCAGTTCGTCTCGTGTGGCGAGTTCTGAGAGGGGCCGAGGTACGCTCTGTGAACCGAGTATACAGACGTCCATGACCACTCTCGAACTGATCACACGGCAGCCGAGGTAACGAGGCACTTCCTTCGGCAGGAGAAGAGTGTAGCTGCACAGTAACAGTAGAACATCAGAGTGAGATCATGCGTCTGTGGTAGAAGATGCTCACGTATGGAAGAATTCATCGTCTCCAGCCCATACAGCTGTGTTTAAGAGAGAGTTGAAGCCTATTGCTGCCTGAGGATCATCTTGCAAGCACGGGATGGCATAAATGATAACGTTGAGTGGTCCATGAGTATAGTCACTGAGGGAGAAATTGTGAGCGAGCTCTGGGATGAACGTCCAAAGAAGAAATACTCACGGAACGTTGCTCAACCACATCCTCGTGTACTTGCGAGGGAACTCCTTCGGGCGCGTGACGTCCGCTCCCCACTGCATTTTGGCAAGTTCTTCAGACAGCCCACCACATAGGAGTTCCACGGTGAGGTGTCCCGCGAGGCCTTTGAGCGCGTTGGCCGCCTTCTCAAAGAAGGCTCCGCAAACCTGCGAGGCGAGTATATGCTGATCGGTACGAACGAGGTCTTGAGCGTTCGGAGTGTTGCGTCGGTTGAATTGCTCGAAGTAGGTGACAGTGCGGAACATGTCGAGCTTGATATCCGGGTAGCCGTCCCTGTCTGAATAACACCTCGGGTCGCTGCATTTCGTGTCCTGCATACTTCGATATCAATGCTGTATCACAACGATCCGGGCGAAGACTCACGAAAAGGGTGATATTCGGCTTCCACTCGGTCTGGATGTGAGTCTGAACCTGGTCAAAAGGCATTAAGAAAACCCGTTACATCATCGTGTATGTAAAAGGAGACACTTACCTTGCGCAGAACGGGCTGAGACATGCCCGTATGGCTCTTGATTTGCTTCCATGCCGTTTCGAAGCCCGGATGACGCTTCATGAGTTCCTTCGGAGGCAAGAAGACCTTCGCGCCCTTGTAGAACGCCTCCTCGTACAAGGGAAGCTTACCACCCTTTCCCTCTTTGTAGATCATGTCGATCAGCTTGTCCATGTTGTCGTTCACGAAAGCCCTCATCTTCTCCGGCGAATCGTCCTTCGTAAACAGCGGCCACTCTGCAAGCGACTCGGGCGACATCTCTTGGAGTGTCTTCCTAATCTTGGCACGCTCTTCTGCCTCCTTTTCCTCGAGCGTCTTCTTGAGAGTCGCGTTCCCTCCCGGGAGCTTCGACATCATCTGCGCCTCAGGAAGATCCGACGGTGACATGTGTTCATGCCCTTCGAGCATCCGAGAGGTGGTCTTTCTGGCCGTCAAC
Organism: Trametes cubensis; assembly: GCA_029747595.1. NCBI lineage: Eukaryota > Fungi > Basidiomycota > Agaricomycetes > Polyporales > Polyporaceae > Trametes > Trametes cubensis. Next base: position 4,363 of record JAPEVG010000177.1, read on the forward strand.
CAGAAGTCGAGGGTCGGTAGAATAGCGGTGATTGTGTCGGAGGCGACGCGAAGCCAATCCGGGGACCCGGGGGAATCCAAGGTGAACCTCTTACGTAGGTCTTCAATGACGGACGTAAGGCTGATCGAATCGGTCATTACTCGACGTTAAGCTCAGACGTTGTCAAACCGACCGTTTATAGCAGTAGCTAGGCATAGCTGCACCGCAGAATGTGTATGTGAGCGTTGCCTTGATCTCAGCGCGAGCAGTCGCATCACTGGCTTCGGTTAACGCATGCAGTAGCATGAGGATACAGACGTCACGTGCGATCGTTGCGTCGTGGACATCGAGAAGGGTGAGATGAGCTTTGAATTGGGTACGCTTGGTCTTTGGGAGTTTCTGGAAGGCCTCGTGGAGACCGATGAGTGTTCCGAGTGCATGACGACCTGGTGATAAAAGGCGGATTAGATCTATCCTGCTCTTTGAGTGAACTGAACGAACCATCCCCGACGCCTCCGAATAACAGAGCAATATCGGACAGGCGTTCGGGAGGCAATCTATCAAGCTTCAGCGGATATGCTTCTCCAGGGCCCCACCCCTCCATTAAATCGATGACGTCGTCAGTCCCAATCTAAGCAGAACATGATCAGCAACTGCTATATCGCACTCGGTGTGCAGGTCACAAGCCTCACAGAGAAGAATTCTCTTGTGGGATCTCTGTGAAATCATGAGTACAACTCCCAGCCCTTAGAGCATCATGATCCACTCACAGTGGCTTGAAGAACATCGGAAGTTTGGCTAATCTTCGCAAGTCAACCTCGCTCGCTTCGACATATTTGGCGAGCTCAGGGATCATCATGTCCCACTCTCTCCACAGCCTTACAAGCTCCTCTTTGTCAGAGGACTTCGTGCTATGTTCTACTCCTGCATTCCGCAGCCCATCGATTTCTGCTCCATTCACGTCGAGAAAGCTCGGGAGGAGCTTCTTCGCCCGGAAGCCATGACAGAGAGCCTTAGCGAGTCGACTTGAGAGTCTGACGACCAAGCTAGGATTCGTAGAGGGCTTCCCCTGTAGAAGCTTCCATGCACGCAGGATCGCTTGAGCACAACCTGCATAGTCTGCTGTCTCGTACAACGCTGCGCTCAAGTTGGATGGGTAAACTGGATCGGTTGCATTCGCTTTCTCAGCCTGAAATCCGTAAGTTATGAGATGCCTGTCAATAACGCGAGTACATTCAGAGTATCACCTGCGCAAAGAGTTCCGCCGCGCTACATGCGATTGAGTTGCTCAAGTCAAAATGATCAAACCCGCAACTCCGCGATGATGCCTACCGGTGTACATTGCCTGACTTGAAAAATTCGTTGCCCTTGTTTTTCAAGTCTGCAGCCTTCTTATCCATGGATGGTATTTGTGTTCCCTTGTCGAGGGGACTCCAGTTCTGTGGAGAGTACTGGTCCAGCCGGCGGAGGACGAATGCCTGTGTGATCGCGGTCGCGGTGCAAAGGCAGCGCGACGCGTAGACGCCGAGCGAGCTTAGGGGCACGTGATGGTGTAACCTTGCCGTCAGCTTCATTCACCCCAACCATCGACTCCTACCAGCTCCTGTCACCGTCAACAGACGGCGTACAGGTCATCACGGTATGTCGTCGATCTATTTTCAAACCTTTGAACGCATTCCTGACAGCAGCAGAACGTAGAGAGCATGCCAGTGACGCAACAGTCGCTGTGCAAGGCAGCGCAGCCCGAGACGACTACTAACGCATACTTCGGGCGTCATGGAGTTTGCGAGGCAGTGCGACTATTCTCTGCGGCAATCTGTCTTTCGACTGATTCAACGTAATTAGGCGTAATGCACACTGAGCAGAACTGCCTCGAGTGCGGACCGTACACTTGTAGCATGCCGCTTGCACCGCTCCGGAGCTTCATAAGACGGACACCAAATGCAACGACCCCCATTGACTTCAGGACCATCTCCAAGACCTGCATGGTAGAGCCAGTGCTGACGTTAAGCTTCGCTATTTCCTTTGTCAAGGTTACCAGTTCGTCATTTCGTCCAGTATGCCCTCGCTCATCTACTTCTGCGGATTGCACCAGGATGCCTCGTTTTCTTGACACACACACGGGTCAATTCGTATGGATCGACAATCCCAAGGCCGCTCGCTATGCCATTCTATCTCATACCTGGTACACAACATCCGAGGGCGGAGAGCAGACCTACGAAGATATTCGGACGATCCAGGCGACTATAGCCCCGGAAGAGCCGACCCGGCAAGGCCTGCCTGTAGGCGGCTTGCGAACATCCAATGTGACTCTGCCCGGTGCCCCTCCTCCGCTTCCTTCCATTCTCCATAGTCCTGAGCTCTCAGAAAAGATCAGGGGATTCTGCGTCTACGCGCGAGAAGCCGGGTACGACCTGGCATGGGCCGACATGTGCTGTATCGACAAGTCCAGCAGTGCCGAACTCTCCGAGGCGATCAATTCCATGTACGAGTGGTACCGCTTGGCGAATGTATGCTATGTCTACCTGGCGGATGTAGTCGACGATGAAGACCCCGAGCGTGCGCGCAAGGCGTTCTGCAGGAGTAAATGGCATACACGAGGCTGGACGCTCCAAGAGCTGCTCGCGCCTAGACGAGTTGTCTTCCTGTCACGGACGTGGACAGTCCTCGGCACCAAGTTAGGAATGGCAGCAACACTCGAGCAGATATCGGGTATCAGTACCTCTATTCTGACAGGCCGTACGCATTTGAGGAACGCCAGCGTCGCTCAGCGTATGGCGTGGGCTGCCGACCGACAAACAACCCGTCTAGAGGATCGCGCGTACTCGCTTATGGGTATCTTTGGCGTGTTCATGTCCCCAGTGTACGGCGAGGGCCACAACGCCTTCATCCGTCTTCAAGAAAAGATTATCAAGACCATCCCGGACCAAACTATCTTTGCATGGGGCTCGTTTGCTGACATCTCAGCAGAAAGTCACTCCATCGACGTGGTGACCGCCGGACCCTGCAGTGATATCGTCGATGTGGACCTTGAAGGTGGTGGTCTCCTAGCGATGTCTCCGTCGGCCTTCAAATACTCCACGCACATCGTACCTGTACCTTCGACACAATTCGCACGGGCGCTCGGAAAGGATCGTGACTCGCTCCCTCCCCTCCACTGTACCTTCACTCCTCAGGGTATCAGCATCCAGTTGCCTTGCATTGACACGGATCAACGTCGGATTCTCGCCAGGGTGAAAGATCTCTTGGGCCGACCTGCGTTCTATGGCCGCCTTGGCCTGCTCCGTTGTCGTGTCCGGAACGGTCCCTTCATCGCCCTCCCCCTACCCTACGAGCGCGACAGAGGCAAACAGGACTATCTGAAGATCCAATCCGATATTTCTATTACCTCCATACTAGGCCAAAGATCCATGACTATTTCCGGGCGCACAATCAGGCTGAGTGAATCTTTCTTCGGGTTCGCTCGCTCGAGAGGCTGGAAGCTCAACATGAAGGCCACCCTCCTCCTGGCATCTGGACGTGCTGGGCAAGTTGCGAACGCGGACTGGAACTTGCATGCTCGTACTACGCCTAACCCGACAGCGCACCCTCCCAGACTCGAACTCGCGCCTTGGTGCGAACGTGAACTGGGCTCTGTCGCATTCGTCGTCACTTCCCGTTCGACTCCCCGCAATCTTCCTACCCCCAACGTGTTCGTGCCCATGTATATTACAATCGCCGCTGCAGCTGACCCTCATCCCCATATGACTCTTGACGGAGAAAGACCGCACTACGAGCTACGGATCACGGTCAGGATGACCGTGCATGCTTGGGACGTTCCGGACCTGAACATTGGCCTGCCGGACGCTAAGTCGCAGTTCTTCCTCTCCGTCAAGCACATCCAGCAGCATGGAGACTCGCGGACGTCTCACGTGTCGCACAAGCTATTGCCCCGCGTCAGCGAACTCGCGCAAGATGGGCCGGGACTCTACGTCGAACAGGACACTAGGATCCAAGGTAGCCGAGTTTCCAGGGATTCTCCCTTCTACATCCTCCGCGCCACTGTACAAAGCGCTCCTCAGACACAGCCTCTTGAGGAGGAACGTGAGGGGCACTCTGACCGGTACTGGGTCTCGTTCGAGCTCTTCCAAGCGAACGACGACGATGGCGACCACGAAACAGGCTACGATGTCGAGGCAAAAGGCAGCTACTTGGAACCCCTGTTACGGGCGTGGAGATGGATACATTCGAGGCGCGCTGGACTAAGCGTCCCGAGCAGGGACAACGACAGTGACCATGGCTCGTTGATACCGCTGGAGCACAGAGACTTACGCCCAGTCCGACCAACGATATTGCCTGAAGCGCGTTCAAGACTTCTACGTCATATGCGGACTGTTCGTGCACCCTTGATGTAGCTCAGCGGGAGATCACTATATACTAACCATATACTGTCCATTGTGCCCGGNCGTCGGGGTTCAGAGAGGATACGCAAGACATTGACAGCCTCGTCCATCAGGTAAGTAACGCTGGATCATCCGATGTGTCAATCCTACTAGATGCGGAGGACACATGGGCGCCGCAGCAATCGCTTCTGTGCCGCCATCCGCAAACTGCCACGAATGATGAATGGAGAAGCACTGTCCTGTGAAAAAGACAGATCGGCTTGGACCGCACGCTTGCAATGCGAATGGCACTCTTCATATTACCGTATCGCTGTGTCTGTGACTCTTGGCTCTTTCTACCCTCCTGTACCTCTTCACTGTTGACCGCAACTAGTAGCTCGTGTCTCTCCAATCACATCACGTCGCTGCTTTACTGCCATGAAGGTCATTCTATCTCTCACTAATCGGATCGCTCTTACTCAATGTGTTTGCTTCAACTCAGCATGCCGCGTTTCTTGGACACCACTACGGGTCAATTCGTATGGATCAACAACCCACAGGGTGTACGCTACGCGATCCTGTCGCATACGTGGAAGACTAGCCATGAAGGCGGGGAACAAACTTACGATGATATTCGTAGGATCCAAGACACGATCGTGGCGGAGCAAGGCACGCTCATGGACGGCTCGCAATCGTTGGCTGCCACTTTGCCCGGTGCGCCCTCTCCGACTCCCTCCATCTTCGGAAGCCCCGAGCTCTCGGAGAAGATCAGGGGGTTCTGTGCCTTTGCGCGAGCCACGGGGTACGATCTCGCTTGGGCCGACATGTGCTGTATCGACAAGTCCAGCAGCGCCGAACTCTCCGAGGCGATCAACTCGATGTACGAATGGTACCGCCTTGCGACCGTATGTTACGTCTATCTGGCGGATGTTTCGGACAGCGACGACCCTGAGCGAGTCTACAAGGCGTTTTGCGAGAGCAGGTGGCATACGCGAGGGTGGACCCTTCAGGAACTTCTCGCACCTAGACGTGTCGTCTTCCTGACGCGACGGTGGGAAGTCATCGGCACGAAGCTGGGACTGGCAGGGATTCTCAAGCAAATCACCGGGATCGATGCCTCTATCCTCACAGGCCGGGCCAACCTATCGACGGCCAGCGTCGCGCAGCGGATGTCTTGGGCGGCGCAGAGAGAGACAACCCGTGTGGAGGACCGGGCCTACTCGCTCATGGGCATCTTCGGTGTCTTCATGTCTCCTGTGTACGGAGAGGGCCGCAAYGCCTTCCTCCGMCTTCAAGAAGAGATTATCAAGACAATCCCCGACCAGAGCATCTTCGCTTGGGGCTCGTATATCGATATCTTCGCAGAGAGCCAYTCTGTTGATGTCGTGACTGTCGGTCCGACGAATGATTCCATACTCAACGCACAGCTTGGATCAGGCCTTCTTGCCCCTTCGCCACTTGCCTTCAAGTATTGCTCAGATATCGTCCCCGTGCCCTCCGCACAATTTGCTTGGATGCTCCGAACGAAGCGYGATTCGCTCCCTCCCCTYCACTGCGTCTTCACCCCTCAGGGGGTTAGCATCCAGYTKCCTTGTATTGACACAACGAGCMGGCGRTTCTACACCCGAGTCAAGGACGTACTAGGGCGCCCAAAGTCGTATGGCCGTCTYGCTCTYCTTCGCTGTCGCGTCCGCGATGGGCCATTCATTGCCCTWCCCCTATCCTCCAAGTAYTCTAGAGGCAAGAACGAYTACCTGGAGATCGATCCGGCCTTCACTATACACTCCACACGCGGCTCTAGTGGCTTAAGCGTTCTAGGGCGCACGATCCGACTAGCTCGGCCTTTCTTTGAGTTCGCTCACTCGCGTGGCTGGAGGCTCGATTTACAACACAAGCTCCTTCTTTTGGCCTCCGAGAAGAATGCAACTGCTACGTACACCGATTGGGGGGCTCGGGCTTTCCATACGGTCACCAAAGGCGCTGCTTGCCCTCCTGTGCTCTGTCTTGCGCCCTGGTGCGACTGCGAGCTACATTCTGTCGGATTCACTATCAGTGCAGTGTCGCCGTCTCAGTACATGCACCAATTCGACTATTTCAAACCTATGCACGTTGTGATYGCCCCTCTTCATGACGAGTACCCGGACGAAGTGTCTTTGTTTGACCTGCATGTCGAAGTCACTGCGGAAGAGTGGTCTTTCGCCTCTATCGCAGGTCCTATCACCTCGGATACCCAACTGCAGTCGCAGTTCTCCGTCACCATCACCCACCGGCGACACTCACAGGGCGCGGACGAACCYGAGGCGACTGTCGTATTGGCTACGCGCATACGTCTGCATCATGTCGGCACRCTTTCTCGACGCGGCGCTGCACTATACGTCGAGCGGGATTTTCAAATCGGGCGCGGCGGTAGCTGGAGAAGGTCTCCCTTCCACGGCCGTCTATTKCGCATCATCATACAGAATGCTCTGCCCAAGAAACACTCTGACGGTGCACTTCAAGAGCCTCGGGCCGATCTGAGCYGTGAAGAYCTTGCTGAGGMGGAACGTTTCTGGGTCTCGCTCGAGTTCTCTGAAGGGCTCAGAGTACGGCGGCGCACGCACGAGTGCAATTGYGAGTGCCACGAGGAAGAAGACAATTTCGATGCTGTSCTCGATGTCAATGATGGTGAGGACAGCGATGACGACGAGGACGACGATGAAGATGACGAGCTTTCTGGCTGGCAGATTTTATTATGCTGCATGTTGTTTTGTTATTACGTGCTCCGCGAGATTGTGCTCGTATGTATCCGCYTAATTCGGACTTCACACCACGTAGTATGGAGAACCGTATTGCATGAGAGAGRRGGGATTCGATCCGCAGATGTAGCAAGCTCCCATATCTCTGTAGAAGGTATCGTGTGACATAYTATGGTCGAGTTCAAATGGTATGATGGTATTGTTCACTGTTCGAAGAGATTGGTAGAGTCTTTGAGATCGAGTCGAATGAGGTCCGGCGGAGNTNGNCAGTGGGCTGCCCACTGTGCCATTACGTAAGGCAATMACATTGACTTAGGCGCGCCGTAGCARCTGTATAGCGAACCCTGTTATCCGCTGCCATGTGCCMATCCGAGAAGCACTATGGATGCAATAAACACACYGCCTTGGAYCGCACATYAYCAACTTGRATCAAGATGCAANNNNTNNTNCAAASTGTCCATGCTCAGGTCATCAGKGTGCCATCTRTCCCGAGACCGCACTCTCATTGAGCACTTTCACGGTGACTARYACYGCTAYCGCCTTCRTAGCAGCGTTGCYAGCAAGGTCATACCATTGCTCTTTTACGACTCTATCTTGCTGATCTGCTTTMATAGCATGCCGCGATTCTTGGATACTAAAACCGGCCAATTCGTTTGGGTCAGTGATCCAAAAAGCGTACGCTACGCAATCCTCTCGCACACCTGGTACACAAGCTTTGAAGGCGGAGAGCAGACTTACGAAGATATCCTGAGGATCCAAGCTGTAGCAGCTGCCGAAGAGGCTATCCAGCAAGGTGCATCTGGTTCAAGCGCCTCGCAGCATCCGTGCGATGGGGTCTTSCCTCCTCCCCTTCCTTCCATCCTCCACAGGCCCGAGCTTTCAGAGAAGATCAAGGGGYTCTGTACCTACGCGCGGGAAGCTGGTTACGATCTTGCATGGGCCGACATGTGTTGCATCGACAAGTCGAGCAGTGCTGAGCTATCGGAGGCGATCAACTCGATGTTCGAGTGGTACCGCYTGGCGAACGTATGCTACGTCTATCTGGCGGACGTGCCCGCCGAAGATARCTTCTCAAGGCGTATTCACAAGGAGTTYTGTGAGAGCAGGTGGCATACACGCGGCTGGACTCTCCAGGAGCTWCTMGCGCCCAGACGAGTCGTCTTTCTGTCAAGGACATGGTCAGTCCTTGGAACGAAGCTAGGACTTGCGGAGGTTCTGGAGGAGATAACGGGCATCGACGCTTCCGTCCTGACAGGTCATGCAGAGCTGGCAAGTGCCAGCGTTGCGCAACGAATGTCCTGGGCTGCGCACCGCGAGACGACCCGTGTCGAGGATCGGGCATACTCCCTCATGGGCATCTTCGGCGTATTCATGTCTCCAGTGTATGGCGAGGGCCACAACGCTTTCCTTCGCCTCCAGGAGGAGATCATTCGGACCATTCCCGATCAAAGCATTTTCGCCTGGGGCTCGTACGTCGATATCTCCGCAAGGAGCCATTCCGCCGACGTAGTGGCTGTCGGCCCGACAAGCAATGACCTCGATATAGGTACTCGAGGGGAGGCTCTTCTCGCGCCATCACCCCTTGCCTTCCAGTTTTCATCACAAATCGTTTCCGTACCCTCCTCTCTGTTTGCTAAGTTGCTCGGAACGCAGCGTGACTCGCTCCCTCAGCTCCATTGTGTCTTCACCCCTCAGGGTATCAGCATTCAGCTGCCTTGCATCGATACAACTAGACGGCGACTGCACACCCGTGTGAAGGACGTATTTCGAGGGCGCCCCAGGTCATACGGCCGTCTCGCACTCCTTCGTTGTCGCGTTCAGAACGGTCCTTTCATCGCGCTCCCACTTTCCTCCAAAACGTCCCGTGGAGGCAAAGGCGACGACCACTTGAAAATCAATCCGACCTTGGCCATTCGCTCGGCACACGGCCCTAGATCGCTAAACGTAACAGGGCGCACGTTCCGGCTGGATGAAGCGTTCTTCAAGGCGGCTCGCGGGAGAGGCTGGAAGTTCCGCATGCAAAACACACTCCTCCTCCTGGCATCTGAGCAGAGCGCACACTCTACCTACACCGACTGGGGCGCTAACACTCATGTGGCGACCAAAGAGCTCCCTCTTCCTCCAGTGCTGGAGCTTGCGCCTTGGTGTGACTGGGAGCTGGGCGCTGTTGGGCTTGGTGCTGGGGATCTATCGCCGTCAGCCTATCTGCATCAGCTCAACACTTTCAAACCCATGTACGTTGTGATCGCCGCCTTCCTTGACGAAGACCGCCGCTACGACTACAGAACGCCCTGGTTCGACATGCTCGTCGCAGTCACCATAGAAGACTCCTGGACCCCCACGGGGGTTGCTCCAATCCCTGCCTCCAGCGATTCTGAATCGCCATTCACCGCCACTCTGACCCACAGGCACTATCCTGTGGATGAGGAGGAATCTATGGATACCTGCAACCTCGCCGAGCATGTGCGCCTGTGCTATGTGAACACACTATCAAGGGATGGCGCCACACTCTACGCTGAGCGGGACTTCCGGATCCAATGTGACGACCAATCTCCCTTCAACGATCGCTTGTTGCGCGTGACTGTCCAGAGTGCGCCCCCAAATCCGACTTGGAGTCAAGTCCCTGAAGACACCTCCGAGGAGCCCCTCCTTAACTTCAGTGAGGGCGCGCAGGCAGAGCGTTTCTGGGTCTCTATTGAGGCGTCCGCAAAATTGCCCAGGGCCAAGGATAGGAGGCGTGAAGACGAGGACAATGGTGATACTGTTGGCTGCGACATGGCGTCGCTGTGGCCCTTTCCAAGGCTGTGACTCTTGCGCTTTCACGCGATCAGCTACTCTGAGGCGGCTTTTCTACGCTTCAGGCCGCATGACGCACAATACGGGGCGTCCTACTACGCATGACATGGGGTAAATATGCCTACAATCTCAATACGTACATCATTGGTCGGTAAATCCTACAACATTTCGTTACCTCGCAGAGATTGGTGGTAGCATGATTAAAGTACAACTAGTGTTCCGGGTCCACACAACTATATCGTTCACTGGCAAACGCGTGAGGAACGTTTATGACACAGCAATGAGGTCCGGTATTCGACTATGAGGAGGAGAATGAGACTACAAGAGGTATGAGACTACAAGAGGTATCGTCCTGTTACAATGGAAACGTCTAGGAGTCTGATAACGACAAGTTCAGGGATGGTATTTAGCACAGCGGGCTATAACTAGGAATTCAGTTTCGACCGTGCGTGGTTGCGAGACCAAGGAAGGTCATCTTCGGACTCCTCTTCACAGGAACTCAATGCGTCTACAACGATTTGATCGCGTTGACTAAGTCGAGCGCGCCAAGTCTCGGTCGGAGGCGATGGAGCTTCACGGCCTGTGTATGTAGTACTTTGACCCTTACCCTTGCCCTTCACCTGCGATGGTATTATGGCCTTCGGCGAGATAGGTACCTCTGGTTCTTCGTCAGGGGAAAGCTCGTCCAGCGCGTCATTGGGGTCGTTGACCTCTTCAGGCTCGTCCTCGGGGGTAGCACCGCCCTTGTGCCGTCGATAGCAGCCACGAATGACGTCCCCCCACAGAGCGTACGTTTGGCATTCAACGCATGTGCCGCCGCGAGGTATGATGTCAGATGACGAGGAAGGCTGCTCTCTGAGAAACCGATGAGAGAGGCAGGTGAGGTGCGATACGGCCCTGCAGGCATCTGCGGGACACAGTGCTATGGTGAGTGGATCCTATATAGAAGGGTTGAATGAGATGAGGAGAGAGTAAGCGGGGTATATTGAACGCACGCTGTCGTGAGCGATGTTCTCATGACAGATGGAACAACGGAGACGGTTGTTTGGAGCCAGGACTGTGGACGCCTTGCGCAAATGTTCGGCCGTAAAATGAGCTACTCGCAATCATGGTCAGCTTAGAGCCTTCTCTCGGCGACCATCGGGTACTCACAGTCCATGACGTCGATGGGCCCAGTACGGCCACTACCAGCTTTGCCTGATTTCCCATCGACGCCTTCGAGCTCCGTCGTTACCTTCAGACTTGATGGTGGGGGTGGCATGGCTACATCTTGCCCCGATTTGACCCAAGCCTTCTCCGCTTCTTCCGTAAACAGCGTCACGCGTAAAGGCCATGTGTTGTAAGGGTGGGAAGAGATCATACTACGCGCAATTCTAACGAACATGTTAATGAGTCGTTTGCACTGAGAGACGTCGAGCTCTCACCTCACATTAGCGTGGAGGTACTTGGATCTCCCGCTGCTATTGGCGAACATCGCGTTGCCATCGTGGTCACGTAGGTGCCGTGAAATGTGAGGATGCTGCCATGCCCACTCGAATTGCAGGGCAGCTAGCTTGGAGGGGAAGCCATGGACGATCATTTGCATAATCCATGGGCGATTATGCTTAGTCTTCCATGCGCCCTGAGATATTTCGCCGTTATGCTGCCTTGATTGAAGTCCAGCACGGTTATATGGAGTAAAGGCATCCATCTCAAGGGCATACATACCGGATGCGACGAGGAGGGCTGGGAGTACTACCTATGTACGTTCTGCGGTCTTTCTCAATGTCATCGGCCATAGTTATCACCAAAAGGGGACCTACGCTGTTGCACGGGGTGTTCTGACGCTTTTGAGGAGGTAACATGCATAAAACGCTGGAAAACAGTGATCTGTTAAAGACGATCTCGGTGCTCGGGGCATCTTTCTGGGACTTCGTTCATCAGCCAGAGTTCCAAGTAACGAGTATCTTCAGTGGCAGGATCTACAACGTTGCGGGATCAACTTGGAGTAAAGAGGATAGAATGCGAGAGCCAACGTGACCGCGCTAATAGCCGACTTTACGTGACTGTCGCGTTATGTCACGCGACAGTCACGTATCTTGTGCGCAATTGACGCGTCCAACCTTGCCTGCTCCCGAATCTCTGTTGCTGTCTGTCTCCGGTCCTTTCTGGGGCACTGCCGTTTATCTTGGACTTCTTATACGCCTTCTGTTTCTAAGACTCAAGCGGTGCTCCCTGTAACTACAACCCTAGCATCATGGATCCGGACGACGCAATCTCTGTCTCGGATGAATCTGGCGAGGAGCCCTATATTGACCGTCGCGCCATCCTCGAGGCTCCTATCAGAAGTGTGGTCGATGCCCTTGGTGGATATGAGGGTGGTGTATACCGGCTAGGAGACGAATGTTATGGTTGTCTCAAGGATCTCAAGAAGTTCTGGCGCAAGGACGATACCGACGACGATCGCACTGTTGCACGAATCTTCTGGTCAACAGGTGTCCTCTCCAACGATCTCGTCCCTATATTGTTGGAGACTGCAGGAAAGGGCCTTGTTGAAGACAAGCGTGCCATTGCATGTGCCGACCTCATGACTGCCATGACTTGGCCGATCGACCTGGCAGAGGAGTTGAAGGAATTGGATGACGAACTGGATCAGGGTACGGACTACACCCAACTGCTCTTCGCTCACCTCAACTATAAGGCGGCGCTCCTGCGACCGGGAGTGTTCCAAGCACTGCTCGGCATCACACTCCCTTGCCTGGCGCGAGATCCGAAGGAGCGAAAGGAGCGGGACCTCCAGATAGTCAACGTCGTCTTGCATCTCATCCGGAATCTGGCTTTCATCAAAGACCCCCCTCCCAATATGTATGGTAGTGCAGACCAGGCCGAATTCTCCATGCTCCAGACGAAGCTGGTCAAACGGCTTTCAGAGTCACATTTCACTGACTTGCTCCTTACGATCGCGTCCAACGCTGGGGATCCAATGTTCACCCAATGGAATAATGTAGTCCTTGAGATCTTCTATCTCCTGTTTCGTGGTATCAAACCCTCGTCACTCGCTGCAGATCAGGCGAAGGTGAGCGTGTAGTGTATCTGGTCTAGAAGTTGCTCCATCTGCGTTCCGTAGCAATCAACCAAGGCGTTACAGAGTCTTCTTGCCGTGGAGGACCAGCGGAAGAGGGAACTTGCGCGCAAAGCTACATCTCGACACTCTCGCTTTGGCACGACAATCTCCGTGATGCTTAACCCAAAGAAAGCAAAGAATCCTGTTGAAGAAAACCCCGCACCCGAAGTCGCTAGTGTCGATGCTGGACCGTCGCGGACATACGTGTTGCACAAGCAGCAAGCGCTCAACAAGGATTCTGGCAGCGCGTTGGACATGATCGCAGCCAAGAAGCATCGAGCGACCAAAGGGAAAAAGGTCGACGAACTCGGGCGGGACGACAATCTCTCGCTCGATGCTAGAGTCATCTTACAGAACCTTGCGCGGTCGTTCATCGAAAGTTGCTTCAACCGTAAGCGCTGATTTCAGTACTGCATCTGGTGTCTGGCGATTCTGATAATCCTTGCAGCACTTCTGGCATCGCTACTGAAGGATATCAAAGCGGAACGGGCGAGGATCACAGAGAAAGACAATCTACGGCTTCTGTTTGTCACCAAGTGGTTCCTCGAATTCTTCCTGTATGAGCGCGAGCGGCAACCAGAAGGATCTCGTTGGAAGTTCGGCCTCGTCGCAGAGGTAATCGATCGCGGTTGGATCGTTTGGGTACTCCGGCGCATGCGTGAAGCTCAAGAACAGAAGGTTCGCGTTCCCCGCACCATTACGAGCGGCCCGCTGACTTGCGCCTACCCAGCCTAAGCTGTGGATCGAGCTTCAGGCGGGGATTGAATGCCTGACACAATTTGTTCTCATTCTCGACGCGATGTCTTCCTCCCCTCCTGTGCAACGAGCAGGGTCTGCGGATCCTGGTGCGGACCCCCTCGCCGAAGCGGAGAAGAGCGCGGAGGAAGATGTTGCGGATGCCGCGCGCCTGCTCCAACAACAGATTGTGTACAACGGCGAGGTACTCGACATTTCCCTGGAGAGCATGCGGACGTACAAGGAAGGCACGCAGAGTCTTACGTACCTCGATGCAAGCATCCATCTTGCCTACTCATTGCTACGCATGCTTGAGAGATGGAGTAAGCGGCAGGGCAAAGGCGAGATGTATGTGCGGCGCAAGGCGAAACCTCAGAAGAAACGCACTGGTATGTAGTATCGTCTTTGGCTTGTTCTTCCTGGATCTGACCTGGTTGCTGTTACAGGCAAGTCGACTGAAGAAGGCGAAGGCGTGCCTGATGTCGAAGAAGAACCTCAGCAAGAGGAAGAGGAAGTCATAGATGAGACGATGTTCACCTTCGACCAATATGAGCATGTCAGTCGCATTCTTCACACCCGATTCACAGATGGTTGATGAGACGACTTGCACAGCGCTTCGTACATTCAGAGATTACTCATACTCTGCTTGTATACCTTGCCCGGTACAAGGAGTTCACCACGCCTGAGCAAATGAAGCGCGTCGTGGGCCTCATGCATCGACAAGCCGTCAAACAGAAGGCTGAAGGCTTGTACTTCATGGTAAGCGAGGCGCGGTTGCAGTACGTACAATAACACTGAGCATCGGCCTTCACTCTCAGGTGTCAACTCTATACTTATTCAAGCAGATCATGGCCGAGGAGAAGTCGTTGCCGAAGGAGCAGCCATACAAAGATCTCGTAGCACTTATCAACTACATCCTGCGGAAGTTCTTCAAAGCAGTTGCCGAGGATTCCTTCCTGGTAGTTGAGGTCGGTTCTTCGCCCGATATGCAGGCGATGTTGCAGTACTTAAATACCCGACACATCATCCACTAGGCGTTCTTCCCAAAGAACCGAGGGCATTGGAAACAGTTCTCGAGCGCCGAGCTCGACCAAATCGGCCCTCGTCCGGAGAAGCTACCTTTCGACAGTCGCTTCCCTCCGGATGTACAAGTCAAGAAGGGCTATACGTTGAGCGACCAGATTGGTATTGCCATTGCCGCGCTTGTTGAGAAAGGACAGCAAAATCTCGTTGAATGGACGAAACAGGTGAGTCGGCCTCCATGATTTGTGTAACACTTGCTGAATGACATGTGCAGATTTTGACTCTGGCGATCGCGCACCGTCAGAAGATCATTGAAGACGTGGATGGAGCACCCTCCAAGACAATCGACCTGACAGGCGCAAACAGCGACAATGAGTCCGACGTAGACGTCGATGCAATGCTGGGTCGCCGGGCACCATCGGGTGAAGCTATGGCCAAGATCAACGATTACCGTAAGCTATATTCGGTTGAACCATCCGGACTAAGGTGTCTCACAAATTCCCAGTGATACCCTATGTGAGCGATGAGGAAGCGGAAGCTGCGAACAAAAACCCGCATCTAAAGCTTCTCTTCCGTCTCTGCAACTTCAAGATACTTGATGAAGGTATGCGCCCCATTCGTATGTGTTCTTGTGTGTCACTTTTGACAGGATACCMTACGTAGATGCCGATGAGCTGGAGTGGTGCATCCCTTCCGTCATCCTCCCGGCAGAGATGAAGCGCACGCTGAGCGTCATCGAGCGATTCCTAGAGAAGCCGATCGACCTCGAGGGCAAGTCCCCATCGGACCTCATGACGAAGAAACGACGTCGGCGCACTCGCCGGAGACGCTCGCCGACACCTGACTCGGATGCTGAGGAGTCTGACGCGCCTCGGCGGAAGAAGAAGGAGCGGAAGAAGAAGGAACAACAGCAATACAAGTCTGCGCAGTTCATCGAGGACAGTGACGCAGAGTACGGAGACATGGAGGCCTTCCTCGCGAAGGAACAGGCTCTGCGCGAGAAGACCGCGCGCTTGGCAGCGTCCTCTGGGCAGGCGACCAATATGCGCGCGCATGGTACGAAGAAGCGYCGGMGAAAGCAGAAGGACGGCGCAGAGAAGAAACGGAGAAAGCGGGGCGAGCAAGGTGCTGGGGCCGGRGGTNGAGGATGAGCATCAAGAGCCGGAGGAAGGCAAAGCACGCGCCAGCGACAGCTCCTCTGACGAGAGCGACTTCRATGTCTTCGGTAGCCCGAAGCGCGCTCGACCCGAACCCTCTCCTNGATACTTCGCCACCTACAGAAGATGTAGAAGAACGCCCTAAGGCGAAGCCCCGACCACGCCCTCGCCCGCGTCGCAAAGTGACCGCGGTCGAAGAGCCGAYGCCGCAGCCTATCTCTCCAAGTCGCACGACAACGGCGACGGCGGCGCCCTCTCCTGGTGCGCCCGATGATTCAGACGACGAAGTCATGACGACCGCTGCCGTGAGAGGGAAACGGAAAGCTCGCGCGGTGATCGCGGACGAGGACGACGAAGAGTAGTTTCTTGGCCATTCGTCTCTGAGACCTATGTATGGTACATCGTGAAGCGTAGTGAGTGCCTCCTGTATCCCGCATATACCCTTAACGGCTGTCGTGTCATCAGAGTCCCCAATGCATCTGCTGGACATTCAGCCGAAATACTAGTGACACCTAGAAACATGTTACACGATGGCCCGGGCGTTTCAAGTGTTGCAATGTCTACGGATTGAATATTCTCAGTATACGTATTGGGGTTATTGGGGTTGTTGACACGACCGCCCCGTATCATGCGTAACGCCGCCCGTGCAAAGCGTAGTCAAATGGTCCCGGCATGACAGACCGCATAGAATCACAGAATCGATTGAAGCAACTGCAACTGAAAAGCTCCTCGTCCCCCCGTCCTCTTCCCTACGACCGCCTACATGGATTCAGTCAATTCAAGAGAAACCCAGAAACGTTCCGCTTGCGCGCCCCCGTCGAGGTTCAGGATGGGCTCTCCAGGTACATCTCCGGGGGATTTTCTCGGCGGCGCACTCTGGACAATCATGCGTAACAAGAGGCCATTGAAGGGGGNAGCTCCTCCAGATACCATCGGCACACGGGATCTGGAAGTCCCGCTCGGCGTAGAGTGTGGCGCCGGATTGCGATAGYGTGCTCACATGGAGAAGGCGCGCGCGCATGGCGATGACAGTCTTCTTCATAGTGGTAAGTGAGTCGTCTTCAGAGGCCTCTGAATCGTCCACAGAAGCGTCCGAGTCAGCATGGCTCATGCGCCGGTGCGTGAGGGTGACGGAAAATGGTGAATCGCTGGTGGGGTCGACCCAGTGTAAGTTGCGGCCCAGTGCGGTGGCAGGCGTCGTTGCGGCCCATTCTTCTACGATGACTTCGACGTCCAGAAAGAAAGATAATGCTTCGTCGTTGTCGTCTGTCGACCAGCCGGGGTGGGGTAAAATCAAGAAAGAGATGGGAGTGAAAGCGTTGAACCCGTGTGAATGAGTTGGCGGCGGCACATCCGAGTCGACGATTGCAGTAGAGAACCCGAGGGTATCAAGTTCCCCGTCGCACCAGGGTGCAAGCTCTAACACGAGACGAGAGGACAGTGTTTTGGTCACCGTATGAGCTCGAGCCTTCCAATCGGTGTAGGTAGAGTGTGGTTCGGATGCTAGGAGGAGTGTGTTCTGCATGAGGAGCTTCCATCCTCTACCGCGAGCAGCTTTGAAGAATCGTTCGTTCAATCGAATTGTGCGTCCAAACACATTCAGACTGCTAACGTCGTCTGTGGAGCAAAGGATCAAGTGTGGATCGACTTTCAAGTGGTCGTCGTCCTTGGCTTTGGATTTGGAAGAGAGAGGGAGTGCGATGAAAGGGCCATCCCGAACGCGACAACGAAGAAGAGCGAGGTGGCCATAGTCGAATCTGGGGCTGCCCGCGAAGATATCCATGACTCGTGTGTACAGACGCCGTGCAGTAGTATCGATGCACGGTAGCTGAATGCTGATGCCTTGAGGTGTGAAGACGCAATGGAGATGCGGGAGTGACTCGTGTTTCGTTCCGAGCAGCCGGGCAAACTGTGTTGAGGGTACAGGACCAATGTCTGAGGAATACTTGAAGACAAGGGGTGATTGCGCGAGAAGAGCCTCTCCTCGAAGACCTATGTCCAGGTTATCGCTCATCGGACCAACAGTGACCACATCGGTAGAATGGCTCCTTGCGGAGATGTCGACGTACGAGCCCCAGGCGAAGATGCTTTGGTCGGGAATGGTCCGAATGATCTCCTCCTGGAGGCGAAGAAAAGCATTGTGGCCTTCGCCATACACTGGGGACATGAAGACGCCGAATATGCCCATGAGGGAGTATGCCCGATCCTCGACGCGGGTCGTCTCGCGGTGCGCAGCCCAGGACATTCGCTGCGCAACGCTGGCACTTGCCAACTCAGCACGACCTGTCAGAATGGAAGCGTCGACGCCCGTGATCTCCTCGAGGATCCGTGCTACTCCTAATTTGTTACCAAGGACTGCCCATGTTCTTGAGAGAAAGACGACTGGTCTGGGCGCGAGAAGCTCCTGGAGAGTCCAGCCGCGTGTATGCCATCTGCTCTCACGGAACTCCTTGCGAATGCGCCTAAGGTTCTCCTCGACGGTGTGTATTGAGAACTCCACATCGGATTCGTCGGACTCGCTAGTATAAGATACGTCCGCAAGATAGACGTAGCATACGTTTGCCAAGCGGTACCACTCGAACATCGAGTTGATCGCCTCCGAGAGCTCAGCGCTGCTCGATTTGTCTATGCAGCACATGTCGGCCCATGCGAAATCGTATCCGGCCTTCTGCGCGTATGTACAGAACCCCCTGATCTTCTCCGAGAGCTCGGGCCTGTGAAGAATAGAGGGACGTGTGCCAGGCAGAGCTTCATCTGACGGCTGCGAGGCGTTTGAACCAGATATGCCTTGCTCTTCAGCAGCTGCCGCAGCCTGGACCCTCAGGATGTCTTCATAAGTCTGCTCTCCGCCTTCAGAGCTAGTGTACCAGGTGTGCGAGAGGATTGCGTAGCGTACGCCTTTCGGGTCACTGACCCAAACGAATTGGCCAGTCTTGGTATCCAAGAATCGCGGCATACTGGGTGGGAAGCAGGTGATCAGCGAGATAGAGCCCAGAGACAGCGACGATATGACCTTGCTATAGCAGCGATATCTAGGAGCGCCGCCTAGGAATATATGACACCCTGATGGCGCGGGTGAACGACTCGAAGAGAGCAGCCCATCCATATTCAAGGTTGAGGTATGTGGTCCAAGGCGGTGTGTTTATTGCATCCATAGTGCTTCTCGGATGGGCACATGGCAACGGATAACAGAGTTCGCTATACAGCTGCTACGGCGCGCCTATGTCGAAGGATGTGCCTTGTTGTAAATAGTACAATAGTCAGGTTGCCGCGGCCACATTCCAAGTCTATCCAGAGCCTAGGCTCACCCTCAACCCGGCCATCGTCGCTTCGCACATTCGTAATTTACACGCTGCTTGCTGTCACTCTTTTACTGCGGCAACGATGTATATAGCAATGCTCAAGGATCCTCGTTCGCCAGGGAATCGCGTAACAAACTCGCAGCTTGCGCGGATCGAGGCTTCACCACACATCGAAAATCCTCAGGAAACCTGCAGAGCATCGAGGGATGCGGTGAGCCAATGACGCCAACTACATAGAATGCAGAAATAAGGCGACCGTACGATATGAAGCCGTGAGACTGCTCGTAATTGATGCTGATAGGACGGCCATCCTCGTCGAGCGGAGGACTGACATCGAAGACATGCAGTACAGTAGCGATGATGATGTACAGTATCGCGTCAGCGTAGTGTCGGCCGGGGCACTTTCTATAGTGTGGAATACCCTTGTTAGTAGTTGATGATATGGCAAAGTGGTTGGAATGGGCACGCACCGCCGACCGAATCCGAAAATGATAGACGTGGGATTGAGCACGTCGTCGCGCAATTTCCCATCTCGCACGAAACGATCGGGGTTGAAGACGTCTGGTTCTGGGTATAAGTCTGGGTTGTGCATGCACGCCCTTGAGATCATATGCTAGCGTCAGACGCAGAGGCTTGCCGTGATTGAAGATCAGAACGGTTCTAGACTTACCACACATTTGCTATGGTCAATGTACCTGCAGGAATGAATTGTCCACGCAATTCCGAGTCCTCAGTAGTCATATGAATCATCCCGAGCGGGAGGACGGTGTGCCAACGCAAGGCTTCCTGGACGACAGCGTTTACGTAAACCAGATCCTTCCTGTCGTTGAAGTCGGGCAGACGACCAGGTCCAACGACGGCATCCAACTCTACACGAGCCTTCTTCTGTACTTCCGGATGTAGCGCAATCGCAAGGAAGAAGCCTTCCGCTGTTGAAGACGTCTGTAGGATGGAAATTGCAGCGGATTCAATGCCCGGCCTTGTACATATGATCATTATGCTCACTCACCGTATCCGCACCACCTGGAAGGTCGGCATCATGCGGGTGAATGTCTGGAAATATCTTGAACTTGCACGAATCTCTCACCTTCAGCAGCAACAGCTGCCACGGCAGGTATCACCATCTCCTCCTCCTCTTCGTCAAGTTCGTACCCGGAAATGGCAGCTCTGGAAAGGAGTTTGCAGACTATAGAAGAGTCATCCTCACCAGATGCCTGACCTCGACAATCCACGTCAGTCCCTGCTTCATGTTCGCAGACACTACTCACCGCTCTGATCTTGGCATAGTCATTGAGCTCTGTGGCAATCCGCCTATGCGCCGCCCTCGAGTCGGACATTCTCTTGATGAAGGTACCCAGTTTCGGTGTCCATGTTGGCAAGCGACTCAGGAAGGGCAACATCTCAAATACGAACTGCACCGGAGCAGTAATCGCGTGAACCCCGTCGAATGCTGCATCGAGCGCGGTAACACGCCAGTCCCTTTCGTCCTCAGCGTCGATATCATAGACCAACTTCAAGATCGCGCTTCCGAAAGCACTATGAAGTATTAGGAAGCCCGTCTCTGTTATGAAGGCTATACAACTCACTAGTGAATGACCTCCTTGACGTCCGAGGTCTGCTCAAGGAATCTTGCAAGAGCTTTTCTTACAAGAGACTCCTGCTGCGGTTGGTACGTAGGTACGACGCCAGAATGAAAGTATTGCCAGAACGCTCGGCGTAGGCGCCTCCATTTTGATCCATATCGCTGCATACCAATATTATCTTGTTGTCCGACCCTTGCAAAGTAGACGTGAAATCAGCGCTTGACCGCAGGGGATCTCATTATAACGTACAAGGAAAAGAGAGGTGAGTCCGGCCTATCAGACGTGATGGCAGATCGTTTTTCTAAGAACTCGTATATGATGCCTGGGCTCCCTAGTACGACCATCGGTCGCCCTAAGACTTCCAGATACACGATATCACCTAGTGCGTATCCGACGATGAGAGAAATTAAATAAGCTCTACAGTTGAGACACAGCACTGACCGTATTGGGCAGTGAGCTTGCGATACCCTAACCACGGCTTCCAAGAACTCGGAGCGTTGAACAGATTTCCGAAAAGAGGCCAGCGCTTCGGTCCTGGTGGAAGAGATAGACCACGGCGGCGTGCACGCACGTCTGTTGAGGCACTATAACAGTGCAGAGCGATAGCTATGACCATGGGAGCACATAACATGTACAGTGGTTGGAAAAAGGACCACATCGCGGTAAGCGAGCTTGAGCTAGTTTGGAGTCCACAAAGCTGAGTGTGCCCCACTGCTCGCTATACCGAGCGCCGAACAGTTCTTATATCTGGAACGGTGAGGACGTGGGAAATGGTCTTTGACACTCACATGATACGCGCATTTAGCGGTTACAAATCGGAGACATGGTACGTACATGTCTCCCGTGTGCCTCGGACCCGCGCTTGAACGAGCTTCCTATCAACGAACCTAAGATACACGGCTCCACAGAGTTGAGAGAAAGGTACTCACAGTGTGATTCGCCCATTGTTGCCGCAGAGAATAGTCACATGCATACACCGGCGGTCAACGCGACACGGTTCAGGATTGACGATTCAGGTCGAAGTTGAAGTTGCCGATGCTGACGGGTCGCACGCAACGGACGGGACACAACGGTGTCAGCAGGATGTAAATCATATCAGACTCCACCAATATACACGTTCTGATGGCCTATTCATTGCTATATGACGCTGCTTATACGTCACCTGTCAGTGATTCTCGTAACAGGGTCTCAATTCGAGCCGACCGAGGCTTCACCACACATCGAGAGTCCTCGGGGAAGCTGCAGTGTGAGCGGTATGGTAAGCCAGTCTGTCCCAGCATAGGTGGAACGAGAGAAGCGTACGATATGAAGCCATGAGACTGCTCGAACCTCACATTGATAGGACGGCCATGCTCGTCTAGCGGAGGACTGATGTCAAAGACATGCAGCGCAGTCGCGACGATTATATATAGCATTGCATCCGCAAAGTGTCGGCCCGGACACTTCCTGCACGCCTCTGCTGGTCAGCCAACCGAAAACTAACGTATATGATGAGCGGAATGGCACTCACCGCCTACCGAATCCAAAAATGATGGACGCAGGATCGAGTACATCGTTCCGCAACCGTCCATCCCGTATGAAGCGATCGGGATTGAAGGTATCAGGCTCTGGGTATACCTCTGGGTTGTGCATGCATGCCCTAAAAGTCACGAACCAATGCCGGTGTGTCAGTGTAGTTTCCATGGCCGCCGAGCATAAGCAGACGAATTCTTACCACATATTGGGGGNCGACGATTGTACCTGCGGGAATAAAACGTCCACGTAGTTCTGTGTCTTCGGTCGTCATGTGGACTACTCCAAGCGGGGCGACGTTGTGCCAACGCAGAGCCTCTTTGAGGATGGCGTTCACATACACGAGATTCTCCCGGTCGCTGAATGTAGGCAGACGGTCCGGGCCAACTACAGCATCTAGCTCTGCACGGGCTTTCTTCTGTACTTCCGGATACAGTGACATGGCGAGGAAGAATCCCTCTGCTGTAGAGGACGTCTGTAGCAGCAGCCATGTTAAGTTGACGCTACGAAGGCAGACCACGATTCTACCACTCACCGTGTCTGCGCCAGCTGTGTGCCAGCATTGTACGCCGAGTCAGACAATCGTTCTGGGAAATGGGTTACGTGTACCAAGTAACACTGACCTTCAGCAGCAACAGCGGCAATAGGTATGACAGTAGTTTCCTCGTCATATGGCGACCCGGATCTCGCCACGGTCGCAAGAAGCTTCGATACCATGGATGAATTGTCTTCTCCCCCCCGCCTAGAAAATCACGGCGGTCATGTTAGCTGCTCAGCTATCGATGCTACACCACAATACTCACCACCTTGTTCTTTGTGTGATTGTACTGCTCTATAGCGACACGCTGATGCGCCGCCTTCGACCTGTCCAGTTTCGCAATCAGAGCGCCCAGATTTGGCGTCCACCTTGGCAAGCGGCTTAGGAAAGGCAGCATTTCGAGCATAAACTGCACCGGGGCTGTGATTTCACGAACACCGTCGAAGGCTTCATCGAGCGCAGTGACGCGCGGGTCCTTCTCGTCTTCGACTTCGACGCCGTACACGACCTTCAAGATCGCGCCTGCGAAAGCGCTACATGGCGTCACCTAAGGATGAACGTGGTTATAGGCTGAAGGTAAACTTACTAGTGAATGACCGCCTTGACATCCGAGGTCGGCTCAAGGAACCTCGCCAGGGCTTTCCGAGCAAAAGACTCCTGCATGGCATGGTGCGCAAGTATGGTTCCGGAATGGAAATGTTGCCAGAACCCTCGACGTAGGCTTCTCCACCTTGGACCGTACCGGAGGAAGCCAATGTTATCTTGCTGTCCGACGCTTTCGAAGAGTAGGGATAATTCGATGTCAGTATACTGATAGAATGCTCTACTAGATCTAGGAGATACGTACAGGAAAGACAGCGGTGATGGCGGCCTATCGGACGTGATGGCGGAGCGCTTCTCTAGAAATTCAGTCATGATCTCGGCGCTCTCCAGGATGACCATGGATCGCCCCAGGACCTCCAGATACACAACGTCGCCTGAGGTCGTAAGATTCAATTCCTCGCAGATCTCTCAGAAGGGTAATGAAACTCACCATATTTAGCGATGAGTTTCTGGTAACCCAACCACGGTTTCCATGCACTCGGAGCGTTGAGCAGGTTTCCCAGAAGAGGCCAACGAGTCGGTCCGGGAGGAAAAGGGAGACCACGGCGACGCGAGCGCAGGTCGATAAAAGACTTCCAATAGCGGAGCATCAGGACTAGGAGGACGGCAGCACAGAGAGCACGCGACGGTTCAAGGAAGTCCCAGATCATGATGGCAAATGGGATGACTTGCAAGTCAAAGTCACAGCCTGCTGCACGATGCAAGGTTGGGGACGCTGTAGCATTGATGGAGCTGTAATTTATACCCCAGACCCTGGTCTCGAGCATAGGGCCATGTGCGAGACCCTATAGGGCTTCGGCAATGCGTGGGTACCGTCCAGGGTTATGCACAAGCCGCTCTGACAGCGGAGGCTAGAATTGCGAGCGAGAGCTTTTGAGGCGTATCGATCAAAGCGAAGCCTTCGTAACGTTGACTTTCCGGAAGCCATCAATGCGACGGCGGAGTCATGGGACCTTCCTCGGGCCTCTAAGGCATGAATGACGATCTTGAAGTTGACGTGCTGCTGGGCCTGTGGGGCTCAATATGACTGCCTTCGACAGATCTGAATGAACTCACCGGCATGAATTGTTGCAGAGAATCGCGATCATATGCATTGAAGTAATCAATGCGTGAGATTGTCCACGTTCACGAGGATACCGCCAAGGCGGACAAGCCGATAGGGCTGCAACGCCCACAGCGCTTGGGTTAGAGCAGCCAAGGCATAGCACCGGAGCGAAGGATCGAATCAGAAGCTCTTGATTGCGCGACCGAGAGTCTGAGATTGAACGTCTGGACTTTTCTATTAAGATCAGCAGCAAATCCTTCTAGGCACGAGTCATATCTTGGATGCGGACATTATACTCGCACCCGGTCTATCGCCACCAATACAAAGCGGCAGATAGCAGGTAGGGGACAGTAGCTACGTCGACTTGAAAGAGATGAGGAGCTTGACGCACGCACTGCAAATCTCACCTTCATCTGCTCCTCGACGTCGACGCATAACTCTCAGCATCGCGCTTGCCACACTCGGTAAGCATCTGAAGTACTGAGTACGTGTATTCCAGGAACACGCTCCACCGAAGGTAGAAACGCAGTTATGCTCAGACATCGTTCGCCACGGCATTTCGCAGCAGGGCTTCAGTCCGAGCAGACTGAGGTCTAACGACGCATCGACAGTCCTCGGGAAACCTACAGAGCGTGAACACAAGGGTCAGCGTATCCACTTACAGACGAGCATGAGAGGGTACGTACGACAGGAAACCATGGGATTGTTGCAGCTCGATCTTGATGGGGCTGCCATCCTCGTCAAGCGGAGGCCTCACGTCGAAGACGTGCAGCAAGGATGCGACGATGATGTACAACATCGCGTCTGCGAAGTGGCGTCCTGGGCACTTGCTATGGATCCGTTGCTGTGAATTCATGCTGAATAGAACGCCCAGAGGTCTGGGTACATACCGTCTGCCAAACCCAAAGACGATGGACATGGGATCGAGGATATCGTTACGAAGCTTTCCATCTCGTATGAAGCGCTCAGGATTGAACGTGTCCGGCTCCGGATAGATGTCCGGGTTGTGCATGCATGCCCTGGACCACACAAATGCATGTGTCAGATGCGACGCCAGACAAGAGAACAATAACTCGTCCACACCAGATATTGGGCGCGATCATTGTACCTGATGGTATAAAGTGTCCTCGTAGCACTTCGTCGGCCGTCGTCGTGTGAAGTACTCCAATTGGAGTAACGTTGTGCCAACGCAGAGCCTCTTTGACGATGGCATTCACATACACCAGACTTTTTCGATCCTTGAGACCGGGCATACGGTCAGGTCCGACTACAGTACTTAGCTCCGCGCGAGCCTTTTCCTGTACTTCCGGATACAGTGACATGGCAAGGAAAAGGCCTTCTGCCGTCGAAGACATCTGCGAAAATGGTCAGTCAACTTGGATGGACAGGCTGATTGGTCATATAGGACGCGAAGCGATAGTCAGTGTAGGCTCACCGTGTCCGCGCCAGCTTGAGGGTCGTGCAGTCATAATCAGCTCGAAAGAAGCGATGCACAAACACAGCCCAAGCGACGCTCACCTTCGGCAGCGATGGCGGCGACGGGTAAACAATAGTCTTCTTCTTGAGGCGCCTGAAGTTTCGATGCAGCTGCAAGAAGTTTGAAAACCATCGAGGTGTCATCTTCACCAGCCTCCTGGGACACGCCATCGAAGCGTGCATGATTCAACGCACTGACAGCTCTGTGATATCGCTTTACTCACCGCTCTTGCTTTCGCGAGGTAGTACTGCTCCGTAGTAATATGCTCGTGAGCTGCCCGCGACTTCGATAGCCTTGTGATCAGCTTGCCCAGGAAGGGTGTCCAAGTTGGTAAGTAGCCGACAAACGGAAGTGCCTCGGGTGCGAATTGCATGGGTGTAGTGATCGCGCGAATAACATCGTTCGCTTCTTCAAGTTCCGCGATGCGCGGGTCTCCCTCGTTCTCGACTTCTACGCCATAGACGAACT
The DNA here is from genome assembly GCA_029747595.1 of Trametes cubensis. NCBI lineage: Eukaryota > Fungi > Basidiomycota > Agaricomycetes > Polyporales > Polyporaceae > Trametes > Trametes cubensis. Next base: position 30,780 of record JAPEVG010000177.1, read on the forward strand.
TTAGGATCGTTCCTCCGAATGCGCTGTCGATGAGTAACGATGTGAGAAGTGTTCATGAGTATGAGGGACTTTGGGCCATCGGGAGAATCAGCTCACTAGCGGATTACTGCTTTCGTGTCCGCAGATAGATCTAAAAACNTCGCGAGGGCTTTGCACGTGAAGAATTCTTGCATTGGGTGAGACGACGGCATGGCATTAGAATGGAAATGCTGCCAGAAGTTACGGCGGAGACGCCTCCACAAGAGGCCGTATCGCATGAAGCCAAAGTTGTTCTTCTGCCCGAAGCTGTGCGAAAGATAGGATCTCAGTACTATGCGTCTAATACCCCCTTGAAGTCGCTGTAAGGCACGTACATGGCCATCAGAGCTGACTCCGGCCTATCAGACGTGACCGCCGAGCGCCTCTCCAAGAATTCGATCATGACCTCGGGACTCCCTAAAATGACCATTGGTCGTCCTAGCATCTCAAGATACACAACGTCGCCTATGAATGGTGCATTTCTTTGCAGTAAGGATCGCCGCATCACCAACAAGGCAGTATCTTAAAACTCACCGAACTCTGAACTGAGTTTGCGGTATCCGAGCCATGGCTTCCACGGACTGGGGGCATTGAATAAATTCCCAACCAGAGGCCAACGCCTCGGTCCAGGTGGAAGGGAAAGGCCTCGACGACGTCTCCACAGGTCTGAAGCCGACTTCCAATAGTGCAGCGCAACGATTGAGAGCAAGGCGACATAGAGAGCTTGTAATGGAGCCAGGAAGAACCGCGCCATTGGTGCTGAGATTGCCCGCAGTACGAAGTTGGGCGGGGGATATCTACTATCGTATTTCCCACTGAGCTGTATTTAATGCTGGAAGTGAGTGATTCGATCAACGCTCAAAGCCACGCATTGTATGAGAATCGTGGTACGTACCCCTCCACGTCGACATCAAGGTAACGACTATGCTATAGGAAGTGCCCTGAAACGTTTCATAGCCAAGGAAAGGGAATCTACCTACGCAACCAATACAGGGGGCTCTAGACTTCAGTCACCTGTAGGTATCATTACCGCGAGGTACGGCAGATACAGGAAGGCGTTCGTATAATTTGGGACTCGCTGCGTGAGACACCCCGTCCCATTCGCCCAATGCGCCACACGCCACCGGGCGTATGTATGGCTGAATCAATAGGAAATACCGACCGGAGTTCCTAGCCAGGTTCGACAAAGGCGCCTCCTCTGAATCGGACCAGACAGCGGCACGCGCACCGCTACTTCGCGTTACTGCAACACGGACGATTGATCATAACAAGCTATACGGCGGGTTCAAATGTAGCTGGTAGCTTGCGAAGGATGTTACAGTGGCCAGCATAGGTCTGATGGCAAGAGCCAAGCACCGAGCTCGAGGGAGTACGAAGGAAAACTTGAACAGCGTATATAAGCGCCGGGTTGTGCGTGGGCGCTCAAGACATTATACTCTCCGACTCCTCCTCTGTCCGGACTTCTGACTCTCCTTCCATCATGACCCATGCACCTTGGTCTAACCCAGTACGCGTGAAGTTGAAAGCTTGGCCGTCACCAAAACGCTCGGAGAACCGTCTGCTATGAGGGAATATTTCATAGTAATGTAAGTCGTCACCATCGACCTCTGTTTTACTCTTTGTTGACTTCAACCCATCGTACAGACTCTACAACACAGTACTCACCTGAATCAGCCTGGGTATGGGCGTAGGCCTGAAGGAGTTGCTTCCAAATGCTCTCATGTATGATCTTACCTGCGAGAGCGTATCATCGTCGGGACGCGCATTGCACTTTTCGGCAAAGGAGGTGAACGAGGTGCTGTCGGTGATACGGGCGTAGCGCTTCCATGCCTGAGAACGACACTGACGATCAGGAAGACCTTCTGCGTCAGCTGTTCGACTGCGAAGCTGAGATATCTCCTCACAAAGACCGCAACGCGGCTATGTTTGAGCACCCAGAACCAAGATGGACAACAATTCAGGATCGCATCGCACACCATAATAGTTCCGTGTCTGCTTCTAGTGGCAGACACAAACCTTGTCCCTCAAACCCCCGACAAGGCGGTGTTGGGACACCCAAGACTATGTATCCGCGCGGACGCCGTATGAGCCTCTCTACAGGCTTGGCACGCTGGCCGTTTCGCGATCGAATGGGAAGGCATTCCGGACTGCGTATCTGCCCCACATCTCAGCAACCTAAACAGCACGCGCTACCATCGAAGATCGTGCCGGGAGTTCTGGAGCAGTTCTAGCCGATGCCGCCGGGCCTACAAGGTTTGTTCTCATGTCAGCAATGTGCTTCGACACACATCTTGGTGATCTGCTGGAACATAGGAACACCTTACGGGAAGCCTCATTTTGGATAAGATGTTTCAGATGTCAAGGGAACCATTCTCCGCCGAGATGTTCATTTTGGGTGTGTTTGCTCATGACCACGCTTCTGAGGTGGAAAAGCTGACCGAGCAAACTAACTTTGCCACCAGCGTATCACAGTTGCCAATGGTCATCACCTCCACCAAAGCCTACGGACGGTGCGACTGTGAAGGAAATTACAAGGTTGACTAAAACGGTCGTGCAAACGGAGCGCGTATAACCGAGTTCCTTTCCAGACTTTCCACCGCTTTCACAGCCACAAGGACCAGCGGCCGACCGAGGACTTGAAGCTGAGCCGTTTAATGGACGAAGTCGTCGAGATTTCTGATTGATGCATCTGACAACCCTGTAAGATCAGCGCCGCCCACAATCGTCAGCCTAGCACTCGTTCTAAGCTCTACTGCTCTAATCAACGTGCACTGGGTGTACGTATCAGAGTGTCTTCCATGCAATCGCAAGCTGTCTGCATTCCCTGTGAGGTCCTCCGAGACAACCCTACCTATTCCAGCACGTTCGCCTTTTTCGTGAGCCCCGTTCTGAGTGCAATCTTACCTCCTCCGAGCTCATACGTTGCTTACCAGCACCCCCTCTCGTAAAGACTGACGTGCGCAACGGAGTCGAACGCGGCGTCTTCGTGTGTGATGAAATCGCGCACCTTGACTACAGTTGCTGCTTCCACCGGACGCCCAAACCGCACAAGGAGCGTGCTCTCCGCCTGAGCGGTGCGCGTGTGCCCCTGCTCACGGTTCCTTGCGGCCGCGCACCTGCATGGGGATTAATGACGTGCATCGCCTCGATCTTAGTGGATGGGTTCCCCCAGGTCCGCTTGATTGACGCTACCGTCCGAGTCCAAGTCCTGCCATTTCAGCTGATTCCCCCACGGTGGTAAGCTGAGTATTCACGTTCGAGCGTTCGCGGGCACTCGGCGACGGTAGGCCTCGAACTCGAGCTCCCTCTCGTATCCCATGTTACGTCTCCGTGCCGGAGAGAGGAAGAGCCGGGGCCCCGCACAGCCCTCAGCGCGCCCTCGTTGCTTCACAGACATGGTGTCAGCCGTGCACTCGAAGGCGGAAGCCTCGGAAGACAGAAGCCCCTGCGAACGTCGCTGCATGGGAATTTCGCACAAGAAGGCATCATCAATTAGGAGCTGCTATCTGACCCTGTAGGACGTAAGGCTTTCGGCGACTCGGGCACACTGCCGCTCCTCTATAAACACCAGGCGAGTGCGTAACACACCCTCTCCTCCGGCCAGGAGTCCTTCGTCGCGGTCGCACCCAGTCCCTCGGACTGCTCGCCCGTACCCCTGGGGCAGACGACGGTGAGTGACAAGGTACTTGAAGACGTTGAGCTGAGCATCTGAAGACCGCCGTCTAGGTCCTGGCCAGCGCAAGTCGATGGCACCGAGCGCATTCCCCATGAGCGACCGGTCATGCTACACACCAGACGGCACAGCGCATCCAGCTCGACTCGGACGACGACGTCATATCCGTACCGGCAGTCGTTCCTCGAGGTTCGCGATGGTCGGGAATACGTGTCTATGCTTCCTGTAAGGCCTCCCGCCCGCATCCCCTCTCCTGCACACGGTTGAATGGAGCTACCATATAGCCGATGACCACCGAAGAAGACCTATTGCAAGAGGATATGTTGGACGAACCCGTTGAACCGTATGATCAATATGCCCACCGCGCTCCGCGCCGAGCCCACCACAAAATCCTCCAGGTCCTATTGGTGCGCCCTTACGTCCGTCCGCATGTCTTACCGGCCGGCTAATTGGTCTCTAGACCTTCGTACGGAAGTTGCGGCAGCATTTGAGGAGGACGTAACACGACTCGACCACGTGGCGGGACCTGCGTGGTATGATGATATACCACAATTTCTTGGACGACACAATATCGCTCCTTCGGGCCTACGGAAACAGGCTTCTGCGCCGTGTGTTGGCCTTGAAGGTGACGCGGAGATAGTACGTAGGTGATATTTAACAATGACACTTGGGACTTCGATTTCTGTAGCCAGCAATAGCAGATGGAGCACTTTACGCTCAGCATGGCCGGTGGCAGACTCACGACGATGTCTTGCGACCAGCGCAATATATATTGGGTGCAACGGCATACAGTAAGTACAGAATCGAGTCGACGAGGCAAGGAAAAGAGGTACAGAGACTGAGTGTCCGACACGCACTGGCTTCACCTTCCAAGTTCGAGAATTACAATAACGTCATAAAGACCGACGACAGCCTCCCTCCCCTCAGCACTCCTCTATACACGTACGCACACCTCATTCGTCGTCGTCCCCCGCCGGGCCCTCGTTCTCGCCAGCCCCAACGCGACTCTTGCGACGCATGTACTCGCTCTGACGAGCCCTCTTCTTCGCCGCGTTGCGCATGATATCCGCCCCGCCACTAGCGCGACCAGACTTGACGCCCCCNAAACGACCTCCGGGCGCCGAAGCTCGAGCGGGTGCGCGCGTTGGGCGACGCTGGCGCCCCCTGTGCAGCGGCAGCCCGCTGGGCCCCGAGCTTCGCAATGACACGCGAGCGGGAGATGCGCGGCTTGCGCGCGACGAGAGCCTTGGGCTTCGGCGGGATGACGGCAGGGCGCGGGATCTTCGACGGCGAGCTGTCATCGGCGTTCGCGAAGAGCGCTGTGGCAGCAGCACCGAGCGAAGGGAGCTGCGCAGGGGACGTGGTCGAAGCAGGGCTACCGAAGTTCGTCAGGGGCTGACTGAAGATCCTGCTCGGAGGCGGCGATATCGACGGGATGCGGCTGCCTGCAGGGATCTTTGAGGGTCCAGGTAGTGCCGATGACCGCTTCCGGTTCTCCGGTAGCGAAGATAGACCAGAGGGACGACCGGACGTGGATGGCTTCACCGTAGTGTTGGTTTTCGCCAGAGAGCTAGCAGTAGGCGCCAAGAGTGATGATGTCCTCTTGCGTGCGGTGTGCTCCTTTGCGTCCCCAGTTGTCTTGGAGCCTACATCTGCCCTTGAGCTCGTAGAGGCAAGCGTGTTGGTACTAGCCAAGCTCCGTCGTGTGCCGATTGATGAGACAGCAGTAGACGACGCTCCGGTCATGGCGCTAGAGCGACTACCCATAGAAGACACGGCGCTTGTGCGCGACGACTGGCGAGATGCAGCCGTACCAGCTGTGCTGCTCACGCGCGACCGTGCAGTTCCGGCAACGCTGCTCGGCCTCGAGGTGGACGTTGCAGCCTTGGTAGCGGGTGCATGCGAGAACGACGGGATCGGGGAGCGAGCTCGGGAACTGCTCGATTTCGTGGAAGTGATGGTGCCATTAGCGTGCCCATCCGTCACGGCAGCAGCAGTGGCAGCAGAGGGCTTGAGCAGCTTGCCGGATGTCGAAGAGACCGACGGGATGCGCGAGTGGGTGCCCGACGCCTTCCGAGCATTCTGCGGAGCAGGGGCCGGGACAACCTTGGGCGCAGCACCCTTCCCGATCTTCTGTGCGTCATCAATCTTGACAGGCGCAGCAGCAGACGATGCCGGTGCGGGCTTCGCGATGGGGATGTTCGATGGGGGCGCGTTGACGGTGGTGGCCGCCTTCGTCTTCCCACCAGCGCCCATGTTCCACACGTTCCGCACGATGGATTTGGCGGAAGCCAGGAAGCCAAACCTGGACGTCTTGCCTTTGGCTTTGATGCACGCGTCACATCAGCAAGGGTGTTCGACAGGTGCATCAAGGCATTCGAACGCGACTCACCAGGCGGGGCGGCCTTCCCACCCATGCTGGGTCGCCCGCGGCTGCTCCGGCGACGCGCCTTCGCAGCCTCGAGGTCGCGTTTGATAGCATCTCGCTCCTTCTGCTTCTTCTCTTCCGCTGCTGGAGATAGGGGCGGAGCAAGGGACACGCGCTGTCCGCGATGCACGTCCCAACCCTCAGTGATCCTCATGCGCTTGCTGGATCTCCGCGCGCCCACATCTTCCTCTTCGTCTTCTGCATCCTCCTTACCCTGCGTGGCCTGGTCTGCATCCTCGGTCTCGCGATCGCTCGCTTCGTCGTCGCCACCGAATCCCCCGGGCACGGCCATCTTCTTGCGCACACCATTGCTGATGACGCGTGTACCCGCTGCACTGCTGCGCCTCTTCTGTCCTGCCCTCGGTCCAGCAGCTGGACCAAGTGCATCCGACTTGCGCTTGCGATTGTTYGCGGCRGGCCGCCGAGCAGCATAGTGGTTCGCGATCGAGTCCATCTTCGCRAACTCGGCCTCGTGAACCTTCGMATAGCGATCTGYAGTWCCAGGRCCATTCACAGTAGAGCCAGCACCRAAGGTCAGGCCAGAGAAGATACTGGCTCCAGCTTCAGTGGTAGACGTCGTCGCCTTAACCTCGCCGTTCTTCTCGCGCTCCTTCTGCGCCTCCGCAAGCCGCCGGTGCATCTCCTCGAGTACCGACTTGGCGGCACCCTCGAAGGCGACATTGGAAACGCCCACAGCCGCGTCTTCATTGAGACTACTGCTGGCTTTGGGCGTTTCCCGCCGAGGGAGCGGTGACCCGAACAAGAAGAGATTGTTTCGTGGAGGAGCAGGACGGTCTCCGCCATCTTGCGATCCTGCAGCAGTCGTCGAGGCCGCACTAGGCTTGGATGGCGAGAACATGTCCGGTTCATCGACAGGTCCGCGGGTAGTGGTTGGACGAGGGGTGGCTGTTGTGGCAGTCGTCGTCCTAGTCCGGGCTGACCTCGCTGGCGTGGCGGCTGACGCGAAAATGTCGCCAGGCATCGGCACATCCTCATCGCTACCCGACTGCCCTCGTGCAGCCTTGAGGTCCTCGAGCGGCAACTTCGGATAGAGCCGCCCCTCATCCTCGTCGCTAAGACCGTTGGTACGCGGTGACGCGGGCCACACGCTCAGAACGCGCCCYGCGCTCGGCGTGCCCATGTTGATGTCAAAGTCGGGCTGAATGGTAGGCAGACGTGGTGGACTCATGTACGTGTTCTCGAAACGAGGGGCCGACGGTTGCGTCACGAGCCGAATGGTGCTCTGTCCTATGCCCATACTGAGCCGGGCACCAAGGGGCGCAGGCTTCCCTGAACGCGAAGAGCTCCCTGGAATAGGACCATCCTCGTCATCGCCGTCCAGCCCAAGGATGCTCGCGTCCGGCGTAGAGAACTTGAAATGGTCCGTGTCTGGGAGCGACTCGGCGGGTGGGAGTTGGGAGTAAGGCGTCGCGTGTTCAACAAGAGAATCGCGCGCCTTCGTTGAGAAAAGCTTCCCAGGAGAGAAGGAAGCGGAATCCTTGTTCTTGCTGTTGGCGGTACCTTCGTCGTAGTCCTGGCTATGTGACGACTTTCCTCCGGGACGCTTGATACCCAGAGACGTCGCAAGAGCCTTGAGGGATGATGTCACCGAACCTGGGGATTTAGAGAAAGTGCGGGAAGGCATGGTCAGCACCTCTCAGTGGTTCATGGTACAGGCCAGAGAGACCTGCAGCAGTGGCGGACCCAAGTGATGATTAATGAGCCCAGGACATGGTTTAGCCACAGCAGACGCGGATTCCTTTCAACAGCCGTACTGCAGGCAAACAAATGTTACGATATGCATCAACGTGATTGCAGCAGCGGCCCATTGTGTTGTAAGGACGGCCACAAAGGGACCTTTGCGAAGCGTCTGTGCATATTGTGGGGGAAGAACGCGCTAAAGAGCGTTGAGAGAACTTGTAAGCCCAGGCTGTCGAAATGCAGTGATTGCTCTATCGTCAACAAGACCACGTGGCTTGCAGATACGATCCTAGCTCCCATAGCATGATCCTAGCGGAGAAGACTCAGGGCGCAATCTGAACAATGGTCGTGAATGACCTCGCACGCACTAAGCCGTTTGCTGTGATGCGCCTCATAGGTAACGTCACGACCGCTGTGCACCCTGCGCCTTTAGCCTCAGCCGCCATTTTCAGAGTGCCACTTGAACACATTGCCTTCCATTCCAGTTAGCAAACCACTGGAAATGCCAGTAGGGGCCTCCTCAACCCCATGGCTGTCAGGAGTACAGCTCGCAAGAAATCACAAGGAATATGGTTGCAGACGCGAACACCTGAAGCGATGTGACATACCTTTGGATGTGTGAGTGCCAAATTCTCCATTCGATACCGTTCGCAGACTCCCCTTTGAGGACATAGTACCCAGCCCGCTCTCATCGACCTCCTCGATATCGTCCATGACGACCTCCCACTGCTCGCTTGGGCGCGGGATCCCAAAACGCGAGGTCAGAACGACATCGTCCATCGCAAAGTTCGCGTCGNACGCGTCCAAGCTAGACGGAAAGCCGCCAGGTAGGCCCTGATCGTTGCTGTTTTCCTCGACGTCCATCGCGTCGTCGTCTTCATCTTCCTGCGCGACGAGCGCTTCCGGAGGGAGTGCCTGCGCGTGTTGCTTCAGTCGTTCGATGAGTTCGGAGTTCTTGCCGTTGGCCTTAATGGAGTGAATCTTGCATAGCTTGACGAGTTGGTCGCGCTTCAGCGAGTGCAGCGCCGGCGAGTTGAAGAGTATTTGCGTCGTGGTCGCCATCACCGATGGATGGGCATTCCGCTATCAGCCAGCCCAGCCTGATTTCGCGCGTGTTCGGAGCTAGTGTAGTCTAGGAGTGCAGCAGAACTATCGCGAGTGGCAAAGCGAGAGTTGTCAGGGGCGGGCTGCGGCTGGCGAAGAAGCTGGTTCGAGTTCAACCTGCGCGACCGCCACCATTCCAACGACATCACGGTCACGTGGGTGGATACACAGACGCGTCGCGCTATTTGGCGTTGCTTGTCCTGGCGCTCGGCAAGGGGCTTGCACTGAGCCCGGGAGGCTTCCAGAGCACGATGCAGGTACTACTTATGAGTGTCTACACACCAGGTCCACAGGCCTCACAGGATTCTACGATGCGTAACCTGCGCGTATTTCGTCGTTGCACCTACCAGTAAGGATCCTTCGGCGGATCATTAACGGTCAAGGTAGGTACTTACTCCTCCGAATGACCGACTCGTCGCATAGAAAACTCTGCCAAGATTCATAGGGCGCAGCGTGCTTCTTAGGTAGATGAACGTACTGGACATACCGCATCTAACAAAGCCACAGAGAACTAGCCACCATGTAGTCTCCACCACCGACGCCTTGACCCTGCTACGCGCCAACCTACCCTCGCGGCTCTGTATGCCTTCCAGTGACCCGTCCCAGTTACCACAATCGGACAGAAGCCTCATCTTATATACTACGTGACTTACCTGCAGATCATTCCACGCCATTCGACGCGACGTGCCAGTGTCCGAGTTGCCAGACGAGTCGTCCTTTGTTGCGTCCGCTTGGACTAGGGTACTGCGGTAATGAGGCTGGGTATAAGTACTTAGGGGAAGGGAGGAGGCAAGGCTGCCAGCCCCCGATGCTGAGGCAATGAAGGCCAGCCAGCCGCGGTGGCTAACTCTACTTGGCCATCACCCAACCTCTTACGCCACTCGCGCCTCTCTGACCCTCACATCCAACCACGCCGTTAGCCACAGTCGGCGTCCTCTCTCCTTCTACCCTAACTCTCACAGCCAGCTCGAGTTGGGATGAAGCATGCACTCCTGGCCATGAATCCAGGGTGCTGCCATGTCAGCAATGGCGTGACAGGAAGGAGAAGCCTATAAAACCAGGTAAGTCAGCCACTGATCGCCACCAAGAACGCAAGGACCGAGTTCGTTTGGGCTGGCAATCCCTGGACTCTCTGCGCGATCCATTTGCAACATGGAACGCACAACTTGACCTGAACAGTCAAACGTTCGAGTCGACATACAAGAAATGGTCCAGGTCCGAGGTCTGTGTCGCTCTTACATCGCTTGTGGCTAATTACTGGGTCGCGCAGCCACAGTGCCGCTCCGTCGCTGTCACTCCTACCAGCCAACCACTGCTTGCTGTACAGTAAGTATAACAAGCGACACTCTCCGCCACAACGCTGCGTTGTCGTCGGAAGTAGACGTACAAGGCCGGTTCTCCGGGGGCTAACTCTTGGGCGGGGCAAGAGTCAGCCTCCGGATTCACAGCATCCATGACAGCCTCGTTGAGCTCTTGGCCCACAGATGGATCCATGAGCTCAAGGAGGCTGTCAATGGCTATCACAGATACAAGGAGCAGGTATGTTGGGTTCCTTGGACGCTCGACTGATCTTTCCGGACCAAACAGTCATATAGGTGACTACTGCTCGTCGCTTGTCAGCGATAGTCAACCCAAGTGAACACTGCCGAACGAATGTGGATGGACGAAACAGCCATCAACTAAGCCCACACACAAGCAAAAAGGCCCAGAGGCAATTATGGGACTGAAAGCGCGTACAAGACACCAGATAGCCCAAGTACCCATTTCCAAGTATAGCGCTTGAGGAGAAGGACCAATACAGCACTGCTATACATACAAATACGGCAACCCTGCCAAGGACAATCAACCCATCCTTCTTAGTCAGGATACCCGGAAAGATGCTCGACCGATGACAATCAGGCATAACTGCATGTCGGTTACTCGGATGGCAAGGACAATCGGTGGTCCTGTGGACTGATTGCTCGCGAGTCACGAGATTCAACATCCGAGGATTCCAAATGAAGCGACCGGGGGAAAGCAGCTGGATGACTGGTTCACACAAACCTGCACGAAGTCATAATTGTCATGTTTATCCACGAAAACAAGACATGACATGAACTCGTGTGGGAAAGCACGAGTGAAGGGAAACACAGAAGGCAGCGGAATGGACACGCGAGATGAAGGCCTTGTGACTCTTGCGTCTCGCAATCAGTTTAAAGGTGAGTTGATTCGCAATCATAACCGTACACAAGGCTAACGCTTTGACTCTTCGACAGGGGGACGGCAGATAGCCTAATCCCAGAGAATCAGGTGACGTACCTAGCGTTCCCTGAGCGGTATCCTCCAGGTTCGACCCTTATTGTCAAGACCAACAACGTCTCGAAAGAGCGATTCAGGAGAGCCTCCGAGGCATGTAGCCGATCGCGACGCGAGCAGCCGCCGCGAGCCACAGGGACGAGCAGTCAAAGCGTAGACGCGCAGGATTATTGTAACGCTTTGCTTCTGTTCAAGGGATTCGGAACAACATCATTGTCGAACGGAAGCGGTCATGCGGCCCAGAGAGAACTAGGCGAGACCGCTGAGAGAGCAGCGAGAGCAACCGAGGGGCCCGTTGTCAGCTATCCGAGAAAATGGAGGGCGGATGGGCGGATTGCAGGAGAGAGGCGAGAGACAAAAAGCGGCATTGGCGGATTGCGTCGGATGGGGACGCAGAGGGACGCCCAGGCGACGAAGAAGTGATGGCAAGTGGCCGGAGACGACGAAAAGTTGCCATATTCGGCAGGTCTTGCCAAAGGGACGCCCACGCAGCCAAACAACGGCCCACACACGGATGGCGGATTGCAGCAATCGGTTACGTAACGGCGAGTTGAACTCGTCCTGTTCATATAAACCCTCGCATGTGCTCCTGCCCCCTCCTCACCATCCCTCAGCCCGCCTCTCCTCGACACACACATACACACCTCTGCTTTCCGGCCTTCCTCGCATCTCCCCTCCGCGACATGTCTGCGATGATCCACCCAGCTGGCAAGCGCTTCCTCATGCGCAAATCCTCCAACGCGGAGAACCTGCCCCCCTCCGCCCACTCGGCCGCACACGCGAAGAAGGCGGAAGCACTCGTCTCCGCCCGCGAGGCCTCGCGTCGGCGGCGCGCTCGCGTCGTCAGCGGCTCCCTCGTCCTGCGCAAGATCGTGGAGAACGCACACCGCCGTGCCAGCAAGGCACACCCGCGCCATGGGCCCCTGTCAAGCTCGAGATCGTCCCCGAGTCCCTCCCCTCTGAAAGCGAGACCCGCGAGCAGCCCGCGCAGGCGACACAACCTGCGCCCGCACCCCAGACAGCAGGTGGACCCACTTTGCGCTTCCCGCGCTGGCTCGCTCGCCCACCAAATTTCCCTCGCCCCTTCGACCGCGCCAACATTGATGCATGCAATGAGCAGTTGCACGGCGTGCCCCATGGATACATTCTTCGCGGCTTGGACACTACGGGCAAGAGGTGTGTACAAAACATACGATATACGACTTTCCCGGCTGACAACGTTCATAGCATGTGGTCCCTTGTCCAAAAGGCCATCTTCCAAACAAGTGRGTTTGAGCAGAAGCTCCCTCAAGAGCTTCAAGTCGTCATCGCAGACCACACTATGATGGAAGCAGCGACTCCTTTCCCAAATTCCTTCCCCACCCATGTCCTCGCGCTGTGGGAGTCCCCCTCCCTCTTCACGGGCTCGCCGAGCGCGGCTGAGACTACAGGGCGCCGCAAAGTGCGCATCGTGCCCGTGCACAACATCGTCATGGCCGCGAACTGCGCAAACTGGTTCCCCATGCCACCCAGCTCCTCCGTCGAGCACAAGCGCGTCTTCGTGAACGAGGGCGGTGCCAAGGGAACGCAAATGAACCTCCCCGTCGTGCCCCTCCCCATCCCGCACGTCGACTCCTTCCACCAGCTCCTTTCGTGCTTGTACACGCACCGCGTCTCCCACCTCCTCGACGAGCTCGTGCCCGTTCCCAAGCCTCACTTCGTGCTGCCCACGCCGAACAACCCGAATCCGCAGAACCCGCACTATATCAAGGAGACTGGTCGCCGCCTCGCCGCGCGATACCAGCCCTGGGCGATCGCGGGCATGCTCCGCCATGTCATCGGGCTCTGGCAGAACGCGTGCCATTTGGGCATCAGCGACCGCCGGTTGTGGATCGCCATCGACTGGAGCTGGGACATGCTCCTGACGGGCCTCGCGTACGCCACGGGCCACCCCGACGCAGTACCGCGCCCTGAGCCCAAGGTCTTTGGACAGGGGCCCGCAGCGTCGCTCCAGCAGACCGCACCCGCGCATCCGCCAAAGCAGCACTTTGAGCAGGTGCAGACGCAGTTCTCGCTTCCCCCTCAGCCGAAGGCCGTTTGAGCTTGAGGACGGATTGCCTTTTTCTCCTTTTCTCCCGCGAAGAGCGGAGAGTGGACATGGGATACCCGATTCTTCCTTCGTTTTCTTTTGGTGCGGACGGCTCGCGGCGCGTATTCCTACCCCTACACTCTCCTCCCACATGGCTCTCCACCGACATAATCCTCATTGTTCCATATGAACCCGCCTACGCCTCACTGTCTATGCGCCTTTGCCTCATCGCCTACTATGCTTCCACGCTTATGCCGCCTATGCTCTCCTCCGCACATACGCCCCTCATCCATCCGCCGCCGACCCCCGCCCGCACCGTATCCTTATTGTTCTTCTCCCTCTTCCTTTCTTCGAGCCGTGTTTTGATGATGCGCGAAAGAAAGAAGCCCTGTAGTCCATATAGAGTAGCTGTACCATTATATATAGTCGCAACAAGCGTAACTTGTACTTCACAAACGCCGAAAGTCTGCGCGAGCTCCCAAGACTCGAGAGTGAATGCAGCAGTCCGAATATGAGGACGATTGAGTCTTTTTGGGTGGGACACNGGGGGGAGGCGAGGGGCACAGCCACTGAATAGGAGCGCCCGTGAGATGACGTCCGTCGGCCTCCCGCGTCTTGCGGATCCTCTCTCGCGCTCTCTTGCTCGCACTTGACGTTGATCTACATAGTACGTTGCATGCAGTGTCCTCTGACGTTGTGGCGCTGTCTTGTAAGCTTACTGAGCCTGTACAGGGACTGCTGACGTGCTGAAGACAGCCTGGGCGTGGTGTTCTCCTTGACTCCTGCAGTGACTTGACGCGTCTCAACACTTTCCGGTGAGCTATACGCGCGCATGACCCAACCTCTTGCGACAAATTGTACGTACGTATGGAACCAAAAACTGACCATACTTTCTCCTTCCTAGAGAACCACGTCCACACGTATAGGAGCCGTCTTTCTCGCCGCGCACACGCCAGTGCCGGGTCGCATGCAGCAGCGGTCTCCAGCTGCCTTGGCATCCAGCCTCAGCCATAACCTCAGCCTGCTCACGCGTCGGGTGCACGGGCCGAGCACGCTATCTCGTGCCATTGCTACGGGCCCGCGAAGATTTGGAGCGTCGTCGACGTCGAGGAGATCTGCTCCCACTTTCACTTCTGCAACAACAACTGCTGCTACCGGTCGCTTCGCCTCAGAGTCGCGTTCACATCGTTTCTCCCCCCCTCAGCCCATCCCGACGCATAGCAACAAGCGTCGAACGAAGCTCACATCGGACGTCTGTAGCGAACATGAGCACGTCGACGCCCGTGGNCCCCAGCGGCAGACCCGTCTGCACCGACCGAACAGCCGAAATGGAACTTCCCTCTGTCGCCCGTCCCGCCGAATCCGCTTGGAGAGGGACGCTATATCAAGACCGCCGCGGCGCTGATCATAGGGTGCGTATATGCATATGCTGAGGTGTAGATACCACGTCGCGCTGTACCGTCTATCGTGCTACGGAGAACGTGTCGCGGGGATGGGGATGGGGAGCTGATATTGTGCCTTTGCAGCGACGAGATCCTGAACGGCAAGACGCTCGATCGCAACTCAAACTACTTTGCGCGCTTCTGCTTTGAGAACGGCATAGACTTGTGGGTGCATCTCCAGAGTATCACATGTGTTGTTGTGTTGAACCCTAGTGGATAGGAAGAGGATCGAAGTCGTCCCTGACGAAGAGGATGATATGTAAGCGTGTTTTATCCACAACTCGTGCAGTTGCCTGAAGCTGACATCTCCTCGCGCGCGTGTAGTGTCGAGGCTGCTCGCCGCCTTGTCAAGACATACGACTTCGTCATCACCTCAGGCGGTATCGGGCCCACCCACGACGGTACGTGTCAACTCTCCCCCAAGCAACGCGCACATCATTACACCACATACACCCACACACAATGACCAGCCCTGACCGATGTTCCCACCCCCTCCCGCCTACAGACATAACCTACGCATCCCTCGCAAAGGCGTTCGACCAGCCCCTCGAGCACCACCATGAGACGCTCCGGCGGATGRGCGAGATGACGCGCCACCGCGCCGACATGGCGCAGCAGACGCCCGAGCAGCGCGCCGCGCGCGAGCGCATGGCCCTCTTCCCYGCGCGCGCGGAGGTGCTCTTCATCGCGCCCGACATCTGGGTCGTGAGTCCTTCCTTTCTTCCCTCTTCCTCCTTCCCTCCCCCGGCCTAGTGCTGCGGATCGTTCGAATGAGAGTCTGACGACTTGGCGACCTGACGANCCCCCCCCCCGAACCACAGCCCGTCGTCCGCCTCGCAGGCAAGCTCTGCGTGTTCCCCGGCATCCCGCGGCTCTTCCAGCGCATGCTCGACGGCCTCGCGCCCTTCCTCCCGCTCCCGCCGCCCTCCGAGCGGCCGTTCCGACAGCAAGTCTTCACTTCGTACGTCCTTCTGCTCTCACCCAACCCTACCCTACCCTCCCTTTTCACTGCTCACTCATCACTACTCATCACTCCTCTCTTCTCCCTATACCTTCCCTTCCCTTCCCTCCATGATCGGCGCTAACACGACCTCCGTGCTCCTTCCAATCCCCCTCCTCCTCCCCACACAGGCTCCCCAGAATCCTCGATCGCGCCCTACCTGACCGCGCTCCAGGCGCGCACAAAGGACGCGGGGGTGCGCATCGGCTCGTACCCGCAGCTCTCCAAGGGCGTGTACGTGTCCCTGATCGGGCGCGACGCGGACGCGGTGCGCGCACTCGCGGAAGAGATTGCGCGCGAGCTGCAGGGGCGCCTGGTCACTGAGGAAGAGGCGCAGGTCCAGAAGGAGAAGGAGAAGTCGGCGTTGTAATCGGCGACGACAACACACTGAAGAAGGACCGGGATTGTTCAAAGAGACTCGAGGGTGTTTGACTTATCATAGCTTATTCGCACGATCACACACATGAGGATGGGATTTTTTGCCAGAGAACAGCAATCGTGTATTAAGGAGTGAAAGCGGAGGCCCTGTGCCGGTGCCATAGCTGTACATGTACGTCGTGACGTTTCGTGCAGAGGTCATCTATGAGGACAAGCAAAGGCAAGGGGANCCGGCCGGGTGGTCGGATAGGAACACACGATCCTGTATTTCTCCCAGAGATTGAAAGCAGAGTGTGACAAACGATAACCGAGAGAAACAAAAGGAAGACGAAGCCGGTAGAATACCAAGAGGAGATCGAAGCGACTACGGTAGATGGAGGATAGATATCACGACGCTCAAGTCCTTCCTTGCCTGCTGCCCCTTATTGTGCATTGTACGGCACTTAGAGGAGCATCGTCAGCGCAACGGCGGCGACACCAGCAAGGCACGCGAAGGCGCCGCCAGAAACGGTAGCAGCGCCGTTCGTGGTGCCAGTCTTGGCGGTCGAGGTGCCGGACGCGGCCGTGGAGGTTCCCGACTTGGTGGCAGCAGAGCCAGTGGTAGCGGCAGCACCCGCAGCGCCAGCGGCGGCAGACGAAGACGTGCCAGTGGAACCAGTCGTACCCGTGGAACCGGTGGAGCCGGTTTCACCAATCTGAGCCTTGACGGTAGCATCGAAAGTACCAGTCATACCGGTCATGCTAACAATACCGGTCAGTATGGATTCACGGCCATACAAAGCCCAGCTAGTACTTACGTATACTTGGAGGAGAAGGCCTCCGCGGGGTACTGCGGGTTGTTCGGGTCCTTGAAGTTCGCGGACTCGACACGGATGAAGCTACAAACATGTCAGATGCGCTCTAGAGAGGAAAAATATGAGTGGCACATACTAGTAGGCACCATTCTCGCCAGCGCTGGCATCAGGAGTGAAAACGACAGAGCTGGTCGTGGCGACATTGACGTTGGTGGCAATGGCCTGGATGAGGGTCTACAGATCTTATCAGCAAATGCGCTACTAAAGGCATTGCTGAAACAGGCGGCCATCAAGAGCTGTGACAGGGAAGCTGGAAAACGTAGAACGACTTGGAACACGCCAGCATCGATCTTTCCTGCGCCCTTCACAGCCCTCCGCCGTTCCAAATGCGAGACATACCTGCTGGGTCTGGCTACCAACGTAGACAGAGATCGAGCATTCGCCGAGGTCAGCGAGAGAAGGGGAGGACCCATCATCCTTCCAGGTGATGGTCTGCTGCTGACCAGCTGCCCAGGAGGTGGAAGCGACTGGAGAAGTCATCTAGAAACAATAGTAAGTCCCCATCTTGAGGGTGGAGTCGGCTGAGGACGCGTACGAAGAGGTTGCCGAGCGCGGGGGACGCAGCGGCGACGAGGAGAACAACGGCGGAAGCGAACATGGTTGGTTTTGCTTAACGAAGGTTAAGGAATGTGGTGCTGAGAGAGCGGAAGGGTGCGCTGAACAGCGACGAGAGCGTTGAGGGCGTCGAGGACGGGGACGTGGACGTTGAAGGGAGAGTCGCCTGACGACCGATTTTGTAGATATCCCGTCCTCGGCGGAGTTCGAAAAAGACTAATGGTGCCTGGCGCAGTGTTAGTTCGCGTAAGTATTTATTCTTGTCCTCGGCAGCTATAAATGGCTTGGCTGCATACACAACATCCTCCGGTTCCGAAACATACCGTACATGTTGCATGGTTGCTCGAGTCGACTCACATTCGCCACGATGCGTACTGTTCTGTCCCATATACATACATAGAGAAGTAGAGTAACACAAGTCCTGGTATACAAACAAATATACGATAGACAGACCCATAGAACGACCGGTTACGGAATCTAATTAGAAGCGATTCGATCGGTAGATAGAATAGCCTACTCCGAACGCTTCATCTTCAGCTTATGCCAGAGACCTTTCACCTTGGAGACCCCGTCAGCACGGCCGGGAGATGATGCCAGCGTCGTATGCGGAGCATGTCGGTTGGTCGGTGCCATTGTCGCCAGTAGAGCGATGGTGATCTGGTGTTCGAAACTCCATGGAAAGGCAGATGCCGGCGCTCGTGGTTTGGCGTCCGCAGCCCTCATCACCGCGACAGAAGCACGCGGAGACCCAGTCTTCACGTCGTGCGCTGGCATGGAGGCATCCGGCCCAAAGAGGAACGCTTGCCGAAGGTCATACACCCTGGGGCGACGTCGGAGCACTCGAGCCCTGTTCTGGCCATCGAAGGATGTCGGTTGACAAGTGTGCTTGGCGCTTGTACGCGGAAGCGCAAATGCTGCCAAGTCCTCTGACGAAGACATAGGCACGTGAAGAGTAGACGTACTACAAGACGAACTGATAGCTGTGGACAAGAATAGCGGCCTTTGGGCGAGCTCCGATGGGGATGGCATCGCAACCTCAACGCATGATGGCGCCGTCATCGAGGAGTCAAACGGAATGTCCGCAAGCTGTGACTCTTTCCATGGCTGTGTCTTGCTTGCCAGGCTATCTTGGGAATCGGCTGGGCCACTGTATGCTCGCCGGTCAAGTGTGGTGTCTTCGTCCGGCTCCTGCCAGACGACATCGGTGAATGGTGGGTAACGCCGTTTCGCAATGTCGTCCCAGAGCTCGTTGATGGGGTCGAAGAACACGTGCTCCTTGACGTCTGGACCATGAAGACGTTCCACTGGGTCGGCCGCGAGTAGCTGACACTTTGTCGTCAGTATCTGGAACGGAAGGCATAGTAATCGGAACCCACTTGGTCTGTGAAATGGCGGAATTCGGGAGAGAGCTCGAGTTCACTTGAGCGAGCCTTTTGCCCATCGCTAGCACGCTCCCAGCCGTCTTGACGCTTGGCATCAGAGTCGTCAATCGAGTCACCTATAGCAAGCTCGCGTAACATGGCGCCGAGGCTGTAGAAGTCGACTCGTTCGTCGTACACGAGAACGTCGCGGTCCTGAGCGAGGTCGTGCGCACCCTGTTCGGCTGGTGCGTGGGCCCCAAGTAGCTCTGGAGCTGCGTACCGCCGCGTGAATGACACCTGGTCATCCGGCGCCAACACGATGGGGCCATAGTGTGCGGAGCACGTCTCAGAGGGTGGGTAGAACTGCACGTCGGAGAGGAAGTCCGGGTCATTTGCGTGATATGAAAGACGATCCGCGTTCATTTCTTGCAGTCTAGGCATGAGTCTTGACGAGCCAAAATCTGTGATCACGGCATGGCCGTCCGCGGATATAAGGATGTTTGCGGGTTTGATATCTTGGTGGATGATACCCTGCGAATGAAGAAACTGGAGGCCCAATACGAGCTCGGCAGAGAGGAGGCGCAGCGCGCTGAGCGCGTCTTCATAAGGTGTGGAGATCGAGGTAGAAGAGGGGAACGCGATTGGTAGGGAGAGAGACGCCGGAAAGGGACCAGGCTGCGGAGACATGGGACAGGGAAAACGCAGGCGAAGGGTACGTCGGAAGTATGGGTGAGAGAGCGGGGCGCAGTGATGATCCTGACACGCAGCTACATCAGAACACTCGCGAAGGGTTGCATTGAAAACGGCTTACTATGGTAATGAATACGTGCTCCTTCGTCTGGAACACGCTCTGCATGTTCTGCACGAAGGACGCTGCGCCGTGTTCGGGATCGGTGCTTGCTTCCCGTGCGAGCTGCCGTAATATTTGCATCTCAGTCTTGAGTTCCTGAACATCATCCTGGGCCATGTGTTTCTTTGAGAGAACCTTGACAGCAACCTGTGTTGAGTGTAGATTCACAGTACCAGAAAAGCAGCGTTCCGCCAAGAGTACTTTGCCGTAGCCGCCACGCCCGAGAGTACCAAGAATCAGAAGCTCAGATATCGAAGTAGCCCCAGAGGTACCAGATAAGGAGTAGCTGTCGTCCAAGTCCAACCAAGGTCGTTCTGAAAGGCTATCACAAGGACTTTGCGTTGATTGTGGTAACTTGCCGGTGCACTCACGTCCCCCATAAGACGTGACAAGTGTGTTTTCGTCGGACCATGTACCATACGGCACTCTCAGAGAGCAACTCGTACGGAAGTCGTCAGAGCTAGACTCGCTACGAGCAAGAGGCGCGATGCGAGGACCAGATGTAGACAGAGGCATGCAGCTCAAGTAACCAACAGCAGAGTGAGTATCCTTGGACGTAAAATCCTCCACAACGATGGTGGGAACATTGAGAGCGATATCAAAGACGGGGGTCGAGCTAGGGAGTGCAGTCGGGCAGGTTGAGATAGAATGGTTATCGCAGTCGCGAGCGTCTCGGGCATCCCAGCTGTGAAGAGAATCAACATGAGATAGCCAAGGAGTGTGTGGTTTCAAGAGCGGCAGGAGTTTCTGGTTGGTGTATCCGGTTGTAGGTAGTCGTCCTGAGTACATGTTGCAGTAGTGAATTTTCTTCTGGTATCTTCAACAATTCAGTTCTTCTATGTTTCAAAATCAAAATCAAGCCAGGTCTAATTGCAGGTAGCCAAGATGCCAAAAGAGCGGAGTGACAGTATTGCAAGATCCACCAGGGTAACGCGGTAGGTATGAGGAGGGAGGTGAAGGTCAAGGCCGCCGCGATTGACCGTTGAACGTCCCGTACGATGTGACTATCTGTGACTGTGACCAATTACGTAAGTACGTTTCTGTGGCGAGTGTGAGCGCCTGCTGGCTGCTGCCCATACTGCACTCAACTCGCTGCTCAACGGTATCATCGCTCCTGTTAGTTGCTTCCGCTTCTAGCTGCACCCTCTCGCTCTGTGGAACTATTCTTGTTCTTGCGCGTACTGGAGCTAGCCTGAATGTCTTCCAATGCATCGTCATCTGCTGGAGAGGTCATGCAAGACGTCGCACATGCGGCTGAGGAGTTTGTTGAGAAGATGAACCCTACAACGGAAGAGGAGCAAGAGGGCGAGCGTAATGAAACAGAGGGGGGCGAAGCCGACAGGGAGAAGTTGCTGGAGGAAAGGAAGAAGAAGCTCGAGCAGCTCAGGCAAAAAATGGCGGGTCTTCATCTTCCTACCGGCACCATACCCGCTGGCTCACTTGAACCCTAGAGATCTTCTGCACAAGCAAATCGTGCGTCTGTCATCGAAGAGAGTGCGAAAGCCAAAATCACTGCGCGTGAGGCGGCGAGACTTGAACGTCAGCGGAAGCTCGCGGAGACGCTGAGACAGAAGGCGGATGCGGAGGATCGAGGGGAGGATATCGAGCGACAGAAGAACTGGGAGTATACTATCGAGGAGAACGATGAGTGGGAGAAGAAGCAAGCTAGGAAGGCTCGCAGAGCAGACTTCTCATTCAATGGTGCGTGATCGTTCGCCCAGCCACTACCTGACCACCCAGCTGAAGTTCTAGAGCAGACGACGCGGATGCGGCAAGGAGAAAGTACAAGAAGGATTTGGACTTCATCAAACCCGACCTAGAGACATACAATCGTCAGAAGGAAATTGCACTTGGGCTCGCTCCAGGAACGCTATCCAAGCCAGGCGCTGCTAGTGGCTCGTCAACAGTGACCAACTTCGACCCTTCTGGTGGATCATCTTCATTACAGGTCCGTCTTTGCCTCGACCGCCTATCAAATCCCGGGGCGTCTTGCTCACAGTGTGGTGCACAGGTCGTTCCATCAAGTCTGCAGCAGCAGCTCGCGGCAGAGAATATATACCGTGATGCGAATACCTTGCTGTACGCCGACAGCAAGCCAAGCGAGGAGGCTATCGACAAAGTCATTGAGAAAATCAACAAAGAGTACGCGATATCCAGACAGCTGCCGAGAATGAATCTTACTAACTTATGATATTCCAGCGTCGATAAGAAGAAGCGTTTCTCGCGGAAGCGGGCTAACGAGGACGAGGGAGATGTCACCTACATCAACGAGCGCAATCGCGTCTTCAACAAGAAGGTATGTTATCAATACCCCTTCCTGGGCCTGTGCTTACAGATTCCCCATCGTAGATTGCGAGGTATTACGACAAGTATACCGCCGAGATCAGGGCCAGCTTCGAGCGAGGCACAGCTCTGTAAATTGCCACACTTCTCCATCCTATGTATCACGATTGCGGGACACTACTGTACTATTAGCCTAGATGTAATCTATTACTCTAGTATCCGGCCCCACCCTCGTTTCGGGGCTGAGCAGAGTGTGCGAAGAGTTGAGAGAATCGAGACCCGCGCCTTTCTGTGCCATTGCGGTCACGTGAAGACGCGTTGAATGAGCGCGTCTCGGCGCTAGTGCTCATCCCCGTTCTTTCTCCTCGCTCTCAAGGCTACTAGGTCCGCCAACTACCCGCTAGCTCGCGCGGTATAGAATATCCGCACCTCTGAAGCGCGATCACCCATGCCGAAAGGGCCTTCGGGGCCCACCTCTAGGACGACCAACCAGGTTCATCAGCTGGAGAATAAGGTGTGCCATACAGCCGAGGATCGCAGATGTGACTGTACCTATAGCATATATGCAGGTGAACAAGCTACGATGGATCAATAACGACCTCAACAAACAAGTCTTTGACGCCGTCCAGCGCGGCCATCGTCTCGCAGCCAAACTCGGGTATCAGAACCTCGAGGAGGCGGAAGAGGCCCTTGCCACTCAGCAGCCTGGTGAAGCACAAAGCCAGATTGAACAGCTCAGCCAGCATCCACCCGATGAGCTCGCTTCTCATGTACACGACCTGCAAGCCGAGTTGATCAACCATGTTCAATTAAGCAAGTCTACACTCGCCGCTTTGGGAGACGCGCTGCAGGAGATGACAGAGCTGCGGGAAGAGAACTCCGCCCTTAGAAGTCAACTCGAGAAGGCTACCAAGAACAAGGCGAAGGAGAAGAATGCTTCGACCGAAGACGCGTCGGAAGTCGACTTCTTGCGCGCAGAGCTCGCCGCGCTCAAAAAACAGTATGCCGACTTACAAAGAGCCAAGGACAAGAACGACCAGAAGCACCACGAGGATTTCAAGCTCTGGAAAAGCTTCAAGGATTGGTTGATGGGGGAGAAACGACAAGAGTTGCAGAAGGAATCAGAACGACCCGCGAAACGGAGAAAGCTAAGCCCTTCTGACGACGGAGGTGCGAAAGAGAACGGGGATTTGGAACCAATTAGCCCGGAACGTCTCCCGAGGGCTGATTGGGACAATCACTTCGGCGGGATTCAACGACGACTGCAGGCGAAGATGTCGCGGAAGACGACAGGTCGTCCAGCGCGCAGCGCATCTCCAGGTGAGTTCTACAGCCTCGCAGTGGTCGTTCCGAGTCCTCTCAGAAAGCGTCTCCACAGCCCCTGCTTCCCGCCGAGATTCAAAGCCTTCGGTTCTGAGCTCGCGAAACCTCAATTCCCCCTCCCGCCGTGCATCTTCATCTCCCGCTGCTCCCGCTTCTTCGTCCACTCTGTCGAACAGGCCAGCCGTCAAGCGCCTACCAAGCCTTGAGATACCCCAAGATGATCTCGCCGCCTCATCGGAGACTGAACCAGAGTCCCAACGTAAGTCATATACAATCCAACATCATCGGTGCAAATGTCCTGAGACGTCGGTAGCTGTTACTTTCATCCTACCATCACAACTCGACGTCACCGTACCTTCTACTGTCCCCCAGAAACGCCGACGGTCTCCTTTGAGCGAGCACGACTCCTCTGAAACCGAGCAGGAATCACAAGGTGAATAGGCAGCTGCTCTGCATTGTGGAGGATTCATCGCTCATGACGCGTACATGCAGCCCCGACGTTCATGTATCCTTCTCAGATCTCTCCTGATTTACCAACCGACATGACACCTAAGCCCCATCCTGCTGTTCGCCGTGCCGGTCAGCTCTGGACACCCATCTCTGTCGCGCGGCCTCAACAAGCCTCTAAGGGCAAGCGTGAAGCTGGTCCCGAGGGGAAATCATACTCAAGGTCTGAATCTGCGTCTGCGGATCCCTTCCGGCTGACGGCATCTACCCCCGCTCCGCGAGAGATGAAGATCCGTCTGCCCGATACTCCCGCCTCTCTGGGGCCGAAGAAGGGCAAGGAGCGTATGACCGAGGACGACAAGGAGAATGGCGAAGGAGTGGAGAATGGGGTCCCGAGCGCTAGCGCTGGCCCTTCTAGGACGAGGGCCCTCGATGACTATACCCCTTTCAAGGGCCGTGGACGATATGGAGAGGAGCTCAAGTGAGTCTCAGAACGTCTGATCCTGCAAATGGTTGTTGAACGTAGTGTAAAGGGCGGGAAAGGACAACATCAACGCGCTGTACGAGCTTGATCCAGCGCGAAACGATGGCGTTCCATTCCAGTATGACGAAGTCGTGCGTGACAAACGCCGACGCAAGCATATGCACGCCGCTGATTGCGAGTGCTGTCGCGATGTGAGTGATGTACTATGCCATCTCCATCTTGCTTGCACTCATCAAGCTCTTCTCACATAGTATTACGAAGCCGTTGGGCCTCTTCCACCTCGTACAGGCGGGCCTGTCTGGCGTTCACCAGTGTCTACGCCCTCGAAGCGAGATTCGTTCGAGGATGACGAGATTGCAGCTGCAGCCATCGAGGAGCACAAGCAAGCCATATCGCGGCATCGGCAGCATTGGCCTCGTGCGAAGACGCCGCCCAAGTACTGGAACATTGGGTTCCCTGATACACAAGAGGTCGCAGCGATGAATGCAGAGGCCGCGCGGATGCATGACGAGAAGCGGCGAATGATTGCGGAGGAGGCTGAGTGAGTCCCCCACCCAGTGCCTTCACTTGCTAGAGTATCTGATTTTGTCGTGAAATCTCAGGCGGGGTGGACGTTTCAGGAAACGCTGACTGCGATAGATTCGGTGGAACATCCTATACCTAAATCATATGTCAAGGTGCGCCTTATGTTATGTACATTATCTCGTAGACTATGCTGGATCTTGGACAATCYTAATATCGGAGGACTGCTTCATGGCTGCGCGCAACTTCATCAAACTCGTTCCACGCCCCATCTCCTATACTGTCCCCTATCAACTTCAATCCGCTGATTCCAGACGTGTCCTGAAGCCTGACACAGATATCTCTTCTCGTCCGTGTTTGACGGAAATGTGTTATCTAGCCGTTCACGCGTTCTGTCGCTGACGGAATTGGAKCCACGAGAGTTTGGGTCGTTCCGACGCCCACGAGCGCCTACATCACGGCTCGTAGTTTTTACCGCACGTTYTATCAACGGATTAGTTCATCCAAGTCTSTTYGTGGCCTAGRCGTAACCTGGCGGACCTGGCRTAACGTGAATTTGAGGACRCCRTGCTCGTTGCCAGAATGCCGGGGCCGGAGCCTTCTACAGCCCGTTGCTACTGTCGAGGTCCTCGTCGGCCACCTCCTGCTACATACTTATATCTGCTCTGCAGACGATTTACGCCCTCTCGCATCTTCATATCCTCACCATGTCGTTCTTTACCTCCCCYATCCCTTACGTCGAGCCGCGCGACAACTTCACTATCCCTCAGTTCGTGTTCAGCGAGACTTTCGAGCACCCTACCAAGTCGTCGCAGATCGGCAAGTACCCATGCATGATCGAAGAGGAGACCGGCCGGAAGGTGTACTTGTCAGAGGTATGTCTCCCCTTTCCATAAGTTCGTTGTTTGGGGGCGTAGGACGCGCCTACGTCGTCGGAGAGGATCCATAACTCGCAATATACCACAAGCTTGCCGGGCTCTCAAAAWGGGTCACGTGATGATACCTCCTGGAACGCCATGCGGACTTCCCTGGTAGTAACGAAGCCTCGACGTCGCTCTATCATCTYACCAGTTATTACTGCAAACATGCATGCATATCAACAGGACAGGACTAACGAMTTGTAGCTACAATATAGGACAGACGCCCTCGCAAGAGCGTTCAGCGCCCTGTTCAACATCCGTAYGTAGCTGCTAAATTCTGTCGATGTCATGAAGTGTTCACCTAAATGTTATGGTAGGCGATGGKGACATCGGTTCGTGTTATGGYTCGTTAGRCCRCGSAGGCTACTCACCGYAYAWCYAGTTTCGCTATATATCCCGAACCATGTCGGTGAGTCGCGCTYTAGAGTTTGAAGRTYRKAATGTCTCTGAAGATWGGWGCGYGATCGGCAGATTACCCTGTGCTTACATGGGCAACRCAGAGGCTAGGCGCCATTGTTGCGTACGTGYTGCGAGTCCCCCGATGTATGCTTATATTGACACGGCTATAGGGCCTTGAGCGCGTCGCTGACGTCTGAAGAACTTGGTGAGTGAGGCGTAGTACAGCTGTAACCGTCKCTAATAACAARTSYTCAGCTTACCAGYTGACGGTTGCGAAGCCWTCYCTCYTGGTGACGCACGTCGAGAACCTYCCAGCTGCTCTTGARGCTGCAAACGCCGTTAAACTCCCCCATTCACGGATCGTTGTCTTGGACGGCCAGAAGTCTTCSAAGAAGCTTCCCTTCAAGTCCGTCGARGACCTCATCRACGACAAGTCACTTCCCCCCTACACCGAGTTCAAGTTCAGCAARCCCGGYGAGGCGCGCGAGAAGATCGCCTTYCTGTGCTTCTCKTCCGGTACGACTGGMAAACCGAAGGTGTGCATATTTGCATGATGGAAATGGAGGAGACWCGTCTGAATGCTTGGACGAAGGCTGTTGCGATCTCGCACTTCAAYGTGATCAGCGACCTGATCCAGTTCTCRGCCTTGTGCGGTGCCAACCAGAACTACGCGCCCCTGGAGGAGCAGCGATTCCGTCCTGGTGACRTCGCTTCRGGAGGTATGTGCATTCATYGCTTKYCAGACGGYGCACATYGGGGCTGATKTTATTCCAGTGCTCCCATTCAATCGTACGTCGATTGATCTSTCTCTGTATGTCGGGGTTTCACTGAACGCCATTCGCAGACATCTATGGTCTTGTCATTAATGTGAGTGCACGTCGGTAYCTCWNGGCCANGKAWCGTGCTGAGAGAGCCCTACAGTTGCACGCCATGTTCTATCTYGCTGTGCGTACTATGCACGACCAACTGCMRGAAGGGGTCTAACGATYGTGYCCAGATGACCGTCGTCGTATCCAGCAAGTTCAACTACGAGAAGTTCCTGCAAAGCATCGATGCYTATGGYATCACGCACCTCTTGTAAGCTCTCCCTCTTCYATTCTCAATGMGATGGCGTGTGACTGAACACCATYAAGCATCGTTCCTCCTCAGGCCGTCCTTCTCGTGAAGGTAGTTTGAGATATCACACCGTCGCGTACTGGAGGTTGACCGGAGGGAAATTGCATAGCACCCGCTTACTAAGAAGTTCAAGCTCTCCAGCCTTCGCGTCTTGATCGCGGCGGCTGCGCCAGTCTCTGCGGAGCTTACCACYCAGCTCGTCGAGGCCTTCCCCAAGCTCTCTATYGGCCAGGGATACGGTAYGAACGYAYSRCKTTGYACACRTYATCKTMGKCTCGCTCACRTAWNTCTNTAGGCATGACGGAGACGACGGCAGCGGTCACCGTGGTAAGCATCCTGTCTTCAAGCTCGTCTTSCGAGGACACYAAGAGGGCTGACCCCCTCGCTCGCTCGTGCGTAGTTCCCCACCTCGCAGAAGGTCGGCACCCTCGGCAGCGCAGGCCAGCTGGTCCCGGGTATTGTCGCCAAGGTCGTCAAGCCTGACGGCTCGCTCGCTGGGGTCGGCGAACCGGGCGAGCTCCTGCTCAAGGGCCCCCAGATCGCCCTCGGGTACTACAAGAACGAGCAAGCGTACGTGTTCGTGACGRNTTYCCGGCCRTATCCTTGCTGACCTSAAACACAGCACGAAGGAGACRTTCATCGACGGGTACGCTCCYTCCCTACCTCTTCKCYCTGCGCMYAGTGSATAATATCGTATACTGAANCGCCGKTCGGNTCCGNCACAGATGGCTCCGCACGGGCGACGAAGTGCTCTTCGCGGAGAACGGCGACATGTTCGTGACGGACCGCATCAAGGAGCTCATCAARGTCAAGGGCAACCAGGTCGCGCCCTCCGAGCTCGAGGGCCACCTGCTCGACCACCCCGACGTCGCGGACGTCGCGGTGATCGGCATCCCCGACGACTTCGCCGGGGAGGCGCCGCTCGCGTACGTCGTCCTCAAGCCCGCCGTCGCCGCTGAGATCGCGAAGACGCCGGCGCTGGCGGAGGAGGTCAAGGCGCGTCTGCAGAAGGTGTGTTGCGACTCTTGTTGGTAGGGCTGCGCTTSATGTGGGGCTGACKGYGTGGCAYGGCMCAGCACGTATCGGCGACGAAGTCAAAGTACAAGTGGCTCACGGGCGGYGTGATCTTCATCGAGGCGATCCCTAAGAGCCCGAGCGGGAAGATCCTCCGCAGGGTCCTCAGGGACCARAGCAAGAACCTGCGGGYGGCGTCTCAGCAGACTCGCGCCAAGCTCTAGAGTCTGTCTAGGCAGGCAGGCTTCYGRTGATCTTCCAACCTTCGAACCAAAACGCGGCCATGCGGTCGCCTTAGAAGCGTCATTACAATAGTTACACATAGACTCTNANNTNNANNCCAAGGAGGGGAAAGAAGGGGTACATAGAACRAGTCGCGCGGTCTAATACGTGCTYGGATTAATACACAGYYATCGTTTCATCTCAGACCGTTGCGCGTRGCACTTACCATAGGCGTGCTGTGGCTGYTGAACTGTCAGGCTTCCGCTGCTGGACGGGGATCATGTTGTAGCGGATTGCGGAACGAGGKATGGGCGTCATGAGCCGCCCCGAAGCCAGCTGGCGTAACAGTCGYAGAGGATGGTAGTGCGTGGTCAGGCGRCCTGCCARRTGTGCTGAACGTAGCGTGCAGTCAGTRTYATTAGRCYTCCTGCACCCTGGCTGACGCAYAYGCTYACCATAATGTCTGAAGATGGAAGAGAGYGGCGCGGGCTGGCTCTGTGCACAAAGAGTCGTYGGTGGACATCTCGACGGCGYTMAYGARTCCAGTGAACGAGCACTCACRGTGAGSACGAGCGGCCCTTTCYTGGAACGYTGGACRYAGACGCCYCCTKNNATGRTMRTGWYATATGGNTCGTGTGACGGGCATATAGGAGTTGCAACCGACGACGTACCAGGCAGACGAAGCGGGTCCTTGRCGCGCAACAACAACGCGAAGAGAGGGAAATGGTTCAAGAGCGCAGTAGCCGTGTCGAGGACGGCGTGGATCATCATCACCGCCAGCCGTGCCTGATTGCCAGCACCCACGCATCAGTCAAGTCAGTAGYCAGTGGTCAGTGAGAGTCGTCGCCRGCGGGGAAAGAGGGTTGCGCACCGTGGCGAAGAGGGCGTAGTACGTCAGCACCGTGGGATAGAGGAACGCCAGAAGCGTGAAGAGGATCGTCCCGAGCAGGAGCTGATCGAGGTCGTAGTCCCAGYTGTCAATCCGATTCCTCAAAACGTTGTACCGTTTTCCTAATCCGCGCCRCACATTGCGCGTCAGCTTYTCCCTGCCACCAGYGCGATCAAGCTCAAGGGAATKTWTTTGACGCACCGCGGAAGAGATTCCACAGCGACCCCGCRAGGCTGAGCTGGTGGCGGAAGACGGTCGCAGAGATGATGTAGCATGCGTAGAGGTGCGCCGTGAAGAGGCTGAGGGTGTCGGAGAGGAGGGAGACGATCATCGTCATGCCGCAGCATCCGGCGATACCGATAGCCCATATGAGGGCGGGGAAGTACGGCGCCGCCCGTTCGAGAAGCCCTTATCATGGTTTRKRCGGTCAGCGTCAGATAGCGGTGGGTGRGTGAGCGGATGAGCGGTTAGAARGCAAAGGGAANNGANAGAAKCGAGAGTGACTCACARCCCCAGGCRGACACCACGCCGAYGAGGGTGTGGCAGTAGAACTGACTGAGCTCGGTGTTCAGTTTGAGGCCGGCGGGCCARTTGTTGAGCCACAGCAGYGCCARTTTCATGCGGTGCACGAGGTAGTACTGCTACGTGTCAAACCCCTGCTAAGCAAAAGAGTTTACATCGGGTGAAACGTACCTGCATCAAGTATTCCAACCACGCAGCGAGGATGTATTGGTTCTCACAGAGGAACGAGCCAAAGGCGACGCCGATGATCACGTCGTTCAGGACGAGCCATATGCAATYATGGAACCTGCACAGAAAAAAGAAGTCAGCCTTCCTTCTCACCTCGTCTCGGCGACGGCGAATANNNNCGGCGAACGGTCCGCKCACTTGATGTACTTCGAGATCGACGTCACGGTACGCGTCTTGTCGTGGTACACGTATGGCACCTCGTTTGCAACGTAGACGCCTTGCTCGAGCCGCACGTCCAGCTGATCCGCTRTATCTCCATTCAGCAGAAGGCATGCTAGAACGRCAGGYCRCRTACCCGTGGTAGAGAATCKYCTTGCTARYGTGAACATCTTGCTAATAGCAGYGCTAWGACATGCGCGRCGCGACGGGTTCAGGGTCMCRTCAGCTTGTGGCGATGTGGATGCACTTGCTGCTGGGATCTCGGGYGTTGCAGGGACGGGTGTACTAGGTCTTTCAGGGTTCGTTTTGAACCTTGAGAGGTGCCGATCRACWAGATCGGCCAGCAGTTGCGCAAAATTTGCCTGGCAGCAATGCGTGAATGCGTGANNTNAGTYAAGGGAACACCATCACAACGGGGCGAAACTGACCTGATTGAGCACTTCTGCATCGAGAGAGCTGGCGCGGGATGCTGCTGAATTACGAACACGCGTGAAGTCCGCGGAGAGGACGGCGTTCGCGTTCTTSGATGACAGCGGTAAGGGATCGTGTACTGATCCTTGGGAGGGCAGGATGTCGAGCTCGGTAAAGTCAAATGCGTAGAACCTCATRGATTGCCGCCTRTGCCTCTGATACATGACGAAGTGGGAAATTTCTGWNGAAAGCATGTTAKCTCRATATCACRGGTCGCTGGAGRAGYACGTACGGTCTGAAGGCGYYCCGCKTATGCTCAATGTTGGCRGAGAGTTTTKTGRGCTTGCCGCTTTGCACGTTCCRATGASACACGGCGGASCAGTGAACATATCTTGMACGGCGTGCCATCGTGGGTCTGCAACAGCACACTCAACAATTGCTTCTGCTTCCTGTTCCTATATCCGCACAGATYGTCAGCTGAACGATCKAATATGACCGYTGATGCACTACGCACACCCGCTTCGAAGTAACTTAGCGGGATAATCCCGGCTACTAAGACGAGAGGCTGTAACCAGCCGTAACAAAGCCCATCGCACGGAGTGACGTCCGAAGGCCACAGGGCGGTTTCATGTTCTCTCGTCATAGTTGTAGCTTGGGTATATGTGACTGAAGCTTCTGCATGAGTTGCGGATTGCAAGTGGGTACTCTGGGAAGGCCTCTCGGGNAAGTTCGATAGTAGATGTCCTCGACTGACGTTGAAACTTGACGCCCACTCTGCTGCGGGGTTAGGGTTACCTCCTACATCCAACATCGGGAGATTCTAATTGTTGGACANNGNCNNCGTGCACCTTTCCGTCGCTCATTTSATGACATGATCTTGTTCGTGTATTCAAGAATATCATTGGCAGTATGTTTCTCTACAGTGTATGCCATCTATCGAGAGTCTATAGACCACTAAGCGCCCCACTGGAGGTCAGTTACTGACTCAAGTGCGCCTTCAGTGTGGGATTCTAGGACTAGTACTACTACCAGGACGATACCATCACGGGGAACCCAAGAAACCGCTGTATCACATGGTGTCGTCCGTGATAGAAACCAAGGGTCTCGCCCTAGAATTATTCGCGTGCCGCGAGAGTTCAGCGAAAGCCCACCCACATTGCACCTCTAAGYCRACGGAACACGTTCGTGCGCGTTATCACTGCATCAGGGGCCCCGGGGAGGCCAGCCAGTCGCGCCTCTATGCAGACGCACCCTGATTCTTGGCGCAGCGTCATTGAGACTCCAGACGCCCACGCGAACTTTACAGCGGCGCGCACGGGTGCGTTGCGCGCAGGGGGACGCTGCAAGTCGCCTAGCCTGGTGGCTAGCACGCAGTCGTCTGACAAGGAGGCGAATGCTTCTTCCGTGGGACTGTGGCTTTGCAGCTCGTCCTCGCTCGAGTCCCACGTTGGTGGTCGTGCGCCGTCGTGCTGCGCCGCGCTCGAGCTGAGGGCTTCCCTGAGAAGCCATGCCTCTAGACCGAACAGCATGCCATTTAGCATATAGGCGGATGGACCTCGACAGGAAATATGGCTGAGGCCGGTAACGGAGGTAGAGCATATATCGTGATGTGGATGACTNGGGGGGACTGGAATGGTGGCTGGGATACCGGGGGAAGCNTGCGAACGACAGCACCTTCCGAAACGGGCAAGGAGGGGGCGTANGGGAGGCTACACGTGCATGGGCAGGAGCCAATGAGGATGCGCGAGGATGGTCGTGCGACGCGCACGTTTCTTGTCTGGACGAGTGCACACGACCATTTGTCGGCGTCGAGGGGCGTCCAGAGGGGCAGATCGCCCACGGACGCGCTCACTTTCGGGTCCCCGAGCTGTCCACCGCACCCTATATATTCGCCCCCATACACATGTCTCGCGAGTCGCCTTCTCTCCAGTGTCGTGTGCTCCTACGCCCGCGACCCTCTCTCCCGCCCCAAGCCCCCTCACAGGCCCAGAACGCGAACAATGTCGACCACGAAGGACGCCGCGACGCCTTACGCAGCCAGCTGCAACCCCCCGCGCCGCGCGAAGCGCCACCGCACCACGTCCCTCGTCGACCCAGAGGGTYCCCTCCCCGACCTCCGCGCCTCTTGATAAGGCCGTCCAGCGTCGCATTGCGCGCCCGCCCATCCTCCCCAAGCAGCCCGTCGACAAGGAGTATCATATACCCCCCTCTCCCGAGTCGGACTCGGCTTCCGAGGAGGAAGACGAGTACGAGCCGGGCAGAGAAGCTGCCCCCGCGCCGAAGCGCCGTGGGCGCAAGCCCGGCTCCATGTCCCGCTCCGCCCGCGAGTCGCTCCGGAAGTTGAACCACTCCAAGATTGAGAAGGCACGGCGGACGAAGATTAACGAGACGCTCGCTACGCTCAGCATGCTCGTCAACGACCGCGAGCGCGTCTTGCCCAGCGCGGGGAAGGCAGGCGCTGAAGCGGAGGCGGAGAAGACGGAAGAGACGAAGGGTAAGAAGGGGAAGAAGACGGAAGAGAAGGAGTTCAAGCTCGACGTCCTTGTCAAGACGGTGGAGTTTATGCAAGGTCTCATCGACCGTATCAAGACTTTGGAATCTGCGACGTGCGCACAGTGCCGTACCGCCCATCGTCCGCGCCCTACGATGGCAGAACACAGTCAGCAGCCCAAGGAAACCTTGAAGCGCAAACGCACCGACGATGCCGACGAGTCCCAGCGCACTGCCAAGCATAAACGACCTCCGACCCGTCAAGAAGAGGACGACTCGTACATCGGCGACGACGAGCAAGGCCTTGGAAATGCCGGGCGAAGACGAGCAGCCATCGCCTCTCCCCTCGCACGCTTCCTCGCCTGCCGCTCCTCCTCCTGCCGCTCCTCCTCTTGCTCCCTTCCTCTTTTATGCCTGCGTCCTCGAGAGCTCTCTTTGGACTAGCGGAGGAAACATTGATAGGATAACTGCTCGCCGATATAGGATTACTGTTACATGCCTCGGAAGGTATGATATGACGACTATATCTCAGGTCTAGAAATGCACGCGACATGTAAGCTATGCCAGTGATTTCAACGCGCTAGGTAACCTACTGCACACAATTCTGAGTATGTGAATGTCTTGCGAAATGACTGAAACATGCGAACTCCGACAAACATTTCAGGTGCCGGGAAAGGCGTGCTACATGTGACCTGTTTCGGCATTTTCCGGGCCAGGAACAGACAGTGGGAAAGGACAACTTTTCAATTACAGGAAATAGTCAAGGTAGGCAAGCACTTCCGTTTGGGGAAATATGCACGGAATTGTGTGCACAGGTTTGCTGATTGGGAGATTTCTCTGTACTGAAAATGGATGAAATAGACGGCCTTTCCCGCAGATTTTCCCATATAAGATAGGCTCGCTGGTCGCCTCACCGGAAAGGAGACCGAAATTCATGAGAAAGTTTTCATATGATGTGACGGGAAATCTCGGTGGACGGACCCCAGAAAGGAAAGACGCCCTGTCCATTTCCTCTCTATTTCTCACCCTGCGGTATAGGGCTTTGCCCGCCGTGTGCATAAAGGCGTGGTGGCCGACGACCAGGATGTCCATCGCAACGCGTATCAAGCAAGTCCTTTGCCATTCTCTAATCGAGTAAATGTACAAGCAATCAAGAAAGTATCGCGACATAGCTCAAGTACATCAGAGAACCAACAAGATCAAGGGAATCCACGAAAACCTCACTTAATCCTCGATCGGCTTCTCATCCGGGTCGTAATTNCTTAAACGGATCCTTGCGCAGAGCCTCACCCTCGGCGCTCATAGCAACATGCTTCTCAGCCGGTGCAGGCTTTGACTTCATTGCTGTCGCCGGGAGGATCGAAGTAGATGTCGCATGGGCGTCAGACTACGGGACTAGGTCAACGACGTGATTATCCGACTCCTGTAACATACTCACCTCTTCATCCCTAAATGGCACAAACTTGGGCGTCGATGGGACCGATGGCTCGGGTTTGTTCGATGCTTCTTCATCGCAGAAGATAGAGATAGAGCTCTTGCTCCCAGACTTCCCTTTCTCCTTCTTCTTGACGGCGGGAACAGGCGGTGGGGGCATATCCTCCGCCGGATTCTCCGAAGGCCCCGGGTCACGGAAGACGGCAATCTTGGGCCCCGATGCGACTCGTCTAGACTTCCCAGCTTGGCGCAGTGTAGATCCTGCCGCCTTGCTCACCTCCACGGTGTTCTCCTTGATGCGAGACTTACGTGTCCCCAACTCCGGCCATGGAGTCGGGTTCGTGGCTTGATCTGGGTCATTCTCCGCGTCACCGGAGGGATCAACGAAGACGGGCATGCGTCCATTTGGCCGTGGGGCAGCAGGTGCGGCGAAGACATCTTCGCTGATAGAGGGTGCGCGTGTGGACCCAGCTCGTGATGAACGCGTGCGAGATGACGAAGAAGAGGCAGCAGGCTCGCCCAGCGGCCTGCGTCGAGGAGCAGTGGTTGCAGAAGAAGCGTCAGGATCGGTTGTGGAGGTGGATGAAGATGAAGGGAGAGATGGAGAGGCCATCATACGCTTTTGGAACTCGCGATGCTTGGCCTCGAGACGTTCGAGAGGGGCGGCCTTTCGTGCGATCCCGAGCATGTACGTCTCATCGGCATCAACGCGTCTAACAACTGTCAGTATCATAAGGTGCACGAGCCTGACGGATACTACGCACCTGCCAGCCCTCTCCAGCGCCATCGCGTACTCCTCGTAGAACAATGCGTGTGCCGTCCCGATTTCGTTCACGAGCAAGTACTTGTAAATGATGGTCGGCTTGTCGACGTAGCTTGCATAGAGCGTCCACAGCTTCAGGTACCTCAGGTCGCCGCGCCACTTGCCCCCTCGGTCGTCTCGCAAGACACGAGTGGCTTCCTCAAGCAACTCCAGCAGGCCCGACTCTGCGCTGTGCCCCTGCGGGTAATTCTCGACCGTCCAGTACACGAAGCGACTGTAGGCTTCAAGGGGGTCCGCATCGTCATCTTCATCCTCCATAGCAATCTCGACATTGGCCCGGTGCCGCCGACGCGCATCCGCCAGGCGGTTCTCCCGTTGGGCATGCGGGGTCGATAGGATGGCAGAGAGTGCAGTGACGCGCCTGCCAGAGGCGAGAGGCTGGATGTTCTCCTTGGCGGCTTCAAGCACGTCGCAGTCAACAATGGGAGGTGCGCTGGGTTCGTCGATGAACACGTCAGGCATGGTGGTAGTAGTGAACAAAGGTTCTCCAGGTGAAGTCGAGCAGTCAAGTAATCGAGTTCAAGTCCGGTGTAGAGAGGGTTAGGGTCACGCCCTTCTCACGGCAAACCCCGAAGTACACTCAGGCAAGGCTGGTGTATGCTTTGCTTGCTTGCCTTAGTGCCATTGTCAGGAAGTAAATCGCAGGAGCTCCTCTGCTTGCTATTGGCCTGATGACACGAGCTTAAGAGCTATCTACAAACACCAACGGTGGGTCAAAACGTACGTCTAACGCGTACACTCCACATGACATGGCACCTGTTCCTACCGTCTCGTTTGTCTGCCACATACTCAACTGCAGCACCACAGCAAACCGCCCAGATGGACTAGGAAAGGCACGCTCTCCATCCTCCCAAGACCCAACGTGTGCATCTCCGCATATGTCCAGTGTCGAACTTGAAGGTTCTGAGTCAGCCTGTTCTCCGGAAGTGGCCTTGAGGGCGTTGGCACAGGTCAGTCACTGGACCATCATGTAAAATAGTTCGAGGATCGCACTTACCTCAGCAGTAACGTCAGTCTCAATCGTGACTTCAGTCCATGATACTGCTACGTGCAGAGGCTTCTCCAGGGATCCGCCTTGGAGGGGACACATCGACAGTGTGATCACAATCTCATCGGCAAATCCGGGATAGCATAGCGTCAAGACGTAAGTAGGCTGAGTCGAGTCCAGACGGACAGGCTTCATCTCGTTCTCATCAGCTTCGACATTACAGGTTATTCCAAGCTCTCTGAAGTGTGCCAGCGTCCAACGAGGAAGGAGGATTTGGCACGGACAGAAGAGACCAGCGGTGGGCCAAGTCAGTGGCTGCTTGAAGATGAGCAATTCGGATTCCACCTGGAGCCGCTGGTAAGGGATGCAGACGTCCTGAAGCGCCAGCGAACCTCGAACAGCCTCAGGTAGGGAGAACCAGGACGGGTCGACCGACATGATGCGAGCGGAAGTCCTAGCGTATCTAATGGTCGCGCCTTTATTGTGACCAATGCGCGGCCTGACCGCCGCGCGACGACGTTTGGGTGGCAGGTCCAAAGCGCCGATTAAGTATTCGCCAACTGAGAACCCTTCAGTTTCGCTCAGGAGAAGGCCCAGGATGTGACCTTTCGAGTCGCTACA
The DNA here is from genome assembly GCA_029747595.1 of Trametes cubensis. Lineage (NCBI taxonomy): Eukaryota > Fungi > Basidiomycota > Agaricomycetes > Polyporales > Polyporaceae > Trametes > Trametes cubensis. Next base: position 67,802 of record JAPEVG010000177.1, read on the forward strand.
GGCAAGCAGGCCTAGGATGATGGTGTCCGAGTCTTGTGATTGCACCCCTGATTTGTCCCCGGCCGTAGTACCGTGCGGGAAGCGGACTCGAAGTACAGGAAAAGAGGTTCGAATCCCGTGGCCGGTCGTCATATGAAGCGGTGGAACAGAGGCGGGGAGGGATATGGTACGGCAGAACGTACCATAAGGTACAGGTGCGTAATCATCAGAGACTCGGAAGTCCTGTGGGGACGTGGCGAACAGGTAGGCACCCTTCGATGCGCGAAGTTCGTCAACAGGTGGCCGTGTACGATATGCTACTGGCTCGCCGGGCAGCGACAGAGGCGTCCTAGGTCCCCACGCGAAGAGTGACTGATCTGGGATGCGCTTCAAGATTTCTTCCTGTAGGCGAATGAAGGCCTGACGGCCCTCTCCATATACGGTCGGCATCCGGATCCCAAAGAGGCCCATCAGCGAGTAGGCTTCATCTTCGATACGTGTTGTCTCCCTAGACGATGCCCAAGACAGGCGTCGAGCTACAGAGACCGAGTGGAGTGGTCGTACGTGCAGCAGGATATCCCGGTCCACTCCAGTGATCCGCTCGATGGCCTTCACCAAGCTTGCCTTGGTTCCGAGCATGCGCCAGTCCCTCGACAGGAAGATGTTGTTCCGTGGAACTATGAGCTCTTGCAGCGTCCAGCCACGGGTGAACCAGGTGCTGCCGCTGAACTCGGAGGCATACACCTTAGGATTATCCTCGTCGCCAACATCGGTGAGGAAGACGTAGCAGACTTCGGCATAGGAATACCAGTCGAACATAGAGTTGATAGCCTCGGACAGCTCCGCGCTGCTTGTCTTGTCAATGCAACACGTGTCGATCCAGACAAAGCGGTATCCCCGGGCAAGAGCGTACGAGCAGCAGTCTCTGATCTTGGGCGCGAGTTGTTGTGCTACAAGCGCGAGGAGTTGAGGATCGTCGTCGGTGACATCGTCATGGAAGGCCTTTCGAGCTGCTGCATGGATAGCAAGAAGATCCTACGAAGGCCGGTGAGTCCATACTCCGGAGATATCAGCAAAACAGAGCTTGCCTGATAGCTTTGCTCGGTTCCTGCGTGCCAGACATGGGATAGGATAGCGTAGGACGCTCGCGCGGGATCTGGCTCGAAGTGGAGACGATAGGTGGTGGTATTGAGCAACCACATTTCTTAATATCCAAACGTGCAGCCTGGGCAATCAGTTGACTTCGAGGGGCTGATGCTCGGTGTCTGTCCAGGTATATAGCCGTTCCACACGCCCGTCCTCCATCCGATGTTCATTTGACAGATGAGCGTTATGTGTACCCGCATGCCCGTTTACGTGATTGCACAGGTACTTTACCGTGTAAGCCTATCGAGACAGAGCATCCCATGCTAGCGTACCACCGAAGTCCAGTCAGGTGTCGACATTAATTGCCAATAGAACTGCACCGGGATTAGCACATTTGGCGGTGCACCTTGTTCTCAGGGGCCCGGTAGGGGCGAAGAGGCGAGTTTCAGGAACGCGTAATAAGCTATGTATTCTCGTCAATAATCCTTAAAGCCCCAAAGCCCACTCCCTAGCAAGAATGCATCGCGAGGGGACGTACTATGTCGTCAGCCACCACTTTGCCGCGCGTACTCGAGCTCGTTGCCAGTGCCGAACAGGCCTTGAATAGGCCTGATATCGTACCTCTTCGAGTCTCGACTCGGAACTCGACATGAACGAGTAATTGGTACGATTACCAGAGGTTGATTCATCTGGCCCGACTTGTGGAAATGTAGAGGAATACAGACACGTCTAGGTTTATGCCAGCACGGGCACCCACTGATTCATTCGGGCCTGCGAAGCACTGCGGTACTATCTACTTCAAGTATACTCTACTGAGTTTGGATGTCTACGACCAATGCGATGATTGCCCGCGCCGCCTGGACCGATCCACCACTCAACATAAATCCACTACCAGACCACTGCCTAAAGCGCACGACGATCCGGCTTTGACTTTCAGGTACGCTCCATGTTTTCGATGCGCCTTCCCATCCAGAGACATGTTCACGTTCGCAATCACACATATGCATCTCCACCGCTGACTGGCCCGGCCTGGTGCGGTCTCCTTCGGCATCGAATGAAAGCCTAGCATGCAAAGGGAGTTCCTGTCCACAACTGAGAGAGCACGTCGCGACGAGTACAGATAAATAGACAGACCCGAAGCTGAAGGAGAGGATGTGGGCTATTCCTCCGGCATCGAATACCGTTTCCGCGCATCCAGTGGATGGTAACTCACAACCCCAGCGCCGAAGTCGCGAAAGGCACCAGGTAGGAACCACCACGGTGCATGGCCCACAAAACATATCCGATCCGGGGCAGACGTCTCCGCTGCCTAGCCTCGGTAGTTGCACCGGCTCCAAGTTGGGCCTGTAGGATATACACACCTCGTCTTGGACTACATCCTGGAGGTCCAAAACGGAAGAGGGATATTCATGCAGGGCCAAGAGTCGACGCAACCGGGGTCCGGGGTCGTCTTGCACGTAGGCATAGCGGCCCACAGAATACTGCCCCGGAAATTCGGGACCTCTGCTTTGCAGGACGAGCGCGATGA